>JAOVVA010000028.1:7786095-7806310 GCA_028565275.1 Leiocassis micropogon | reverse complement strand
TTTTGTGTGACAAACATGCAAAAGAATAAGAAATCAGGAAGGGGGCAAATAGTTTTTCACACCACTGTATATAATATATTTATAATGGTCAGTGGTGTTTTTTTGCAATGGGAAAAAATCTGTAACTACCTGTAACTGCTGGAAATAACTTTAATCCTGCATCAGTATATAACACTAGAAAGAGCTTTGATCTTTCTCATTGTCTGGATTTTATTGTCCATGATAATACTCCCCTGGGTGTCATTGCTAAGCTCCAAATTCTTTCCTTTAGCTTTGTAAAATGGTAAGTATAATTGCAAAATATGGCACCAGACAGGTGATGTCGCAAATCAAGATTTAGGATAATGAGCCTCGGGTTTTTAACAAATCTTCAAGCTCTTTTTAAAGACAAAAAGTTTTTTAATGATTCTATGTAAAACAAAGTTCTTTTCTTTATATATTCTGGAATAAATTGAATCAAATGGAATTCTCTCTTCCTCTCTTCTAATATGCAAGCATACTGGTTTTACAGCTCTCGGTCATTAAGAATTTAGACCATAGATCAAAAGGTTATGAGTTTAAGCCCTGTCACCATAAGGCTGCCTCTGTTCAGCCTTGGCTAAAGACCTCTGCTCTAGGTACTGCATGTTGTATCATGGCTGACCCTGTGCTCTGACTCAGCTACTAACAAGCCAAAAAATATATGAAGGAAAGAATCTCACTCAAAAGCTTGCAGACATCAGGGATTACATACGTCCCTGTGAATTAGTTGTTACTATAGTAACAATCCATCTGATTTGAGATTAAACAGCCCTGCTATGGGTGACAATAGAGGTAGTCTTTTCTGACGCCTGATTTCTTTTAAATTGATTATTTTCGACTTCTACATGGACTATTTAAAAGATTCCCAAGATAGAGAATACTAAAAAAAAATTTTTTTAAACAATCTTTTACCTTTCTTATTTTTTGTATTTCTTTTGTAAATGATACTTAGTAAAGGTATTCTACTTGGAACGCCTTTGGATAGCAAAACATCATGATTTAGGATTCTACATAAAATCTTCAAGGGTTCACCTGAAGCTCAATCCTGATATCTGGAAGAGTTCTAGATTTATCATCTTTATTCAGGAATATGGGGTGACAGAGTGGCTTTAATGCTACCTTTGCTTTAATGCTACATGTAAATTTATTCATGATGGTAAGCTCCCTCATGAAACAAACAAAAAAAAAGTGAGTGAAATAACAGCTAAGAAATGAGCGTTTTAAAATGTTTTATAAATACAGTTAAATCTTGAATTGTGAGCGTTATCATTGTGGAAGCGCACTTGTATATCAAAGCACTTAAATTTTCCCATAAGAAATAATATTTCATGAATATGAATAATATATTATAATAATGTTAACAATAAATAATAAAACTCTGATGATTTGTTCGACAACCGAGAAATATTAATATATAAATAATTAATACAAAATATAAAGTAAAACTATAACATATTAACCTGCACTTTACCTTTGAAACAAATCCCGACAGAGCTGTATTTCCATTAGTGTGTGTGTGTGTGTGTTTGTTTGTGTGTGTAAGTGTGTGTGTGTGTGAAGCTGGAGTAAGATGATAGAGGAGTGGAGGAGGAAGGGGGCTACTGTGTAGGATGACTTTTACACACGGGCATACACACACACACACACACACACACAAACAAACACACACACACACACACACACTAACAGAAACATTGCTCTGGAAACTTCTTAAACAAGAAACCCCTTTAATGACACTCATGCGCACACACAATAACGGAATCACTGCTCTCTAACAAAGAGAGACTCTGGATATTTAACAAGGAACCTCTTTAATGACACTTTCTTTTGCTTTACATGTGCGCACACATGTGAACACAATGTTATATTAAACAATACACCCTATACTCACACAGATATTGACTATACGAGTGACAAATGCACACTGAGAATGAGCATGGGAGACCATCACCCATGATCCCGCAGTGTGCGAGAGAGAAAAACCATTGGCTCAGTTGTGATCACGTGATGTTCAGCAGGCTAAGCGCATTTTAAAGTTGTTAATTAAGTTGAAATTTATAAAAAATGTTGCTCATCCAGCAAAACGCTCGCAGACCAAGGTACTTACAATCCAAGCTTCTACTGTATAGTTAAGCATCTCTAGGTATCTAAACTTACTTATGAAGGCGCTGTACAGTATGCCTGCACGGTATGTATGAAGGTTGCATTTAACATTGACACTGTAACAGATTGAATAGAAAAGTTATGGCACCATGAAATGGCACCAAGGAATGAATAGCTATGAATTGAGTGTTTTTCCTCTCTAATAATATAGTTTAACAGATTGAATAAGAGAGTCATGGTACCAAGATATGCCTTGCCTACATGATGACATATTAAATGTAAGCCCCAGTACCCAATATGACTCAATTTGATATAAAACCAATATTGTGGTTTTATTGAAAACCTGAAAATGGAGGTCACTATACGAGTAGAATAAAAGGGCACTATTTACTGATTTTCAGTTCTTTATACCTCATAAAAACTGCAAGAATTTTGCATTTATATCTTGCATATCGTATCTGCAACAAAACAAAGTAACCTTAATATTTATATAATGTGAAAAATCTTGCTGTTCATGTAGTAGGAAAGTAAAACTACTGTGATTTTTACCCCTGGAAAGTGCAAAACTGTCACAGATGTCCTAACTACAGCTCCCATCAGCCACCACTCCTCACATGTCCCTAGATTTCACCTAAATTGTGTTAGGTCAGAAATACACTACACATCTTTAGACTGAATTCCATATAGGATTTAAAATTCCGTCCTAGTCTTGACCAGTCAGCACAAGTTGCACTGTCTGTAAGATTATGAGGGTTACAAACTCGAATCGACAAGTGTGTGAGGAGAACAGATTGAAAACAGACTCTTCCCGACATGATTCACAGTATATCAAATATGTCCGATTTTTCATAGCCAACTCTAGACGTTGTCGAATAACGTACAGCGTTCACCGGGGAATGCGTACTGTTAATAACCAATGAACACATTGGAGGCATGATCAAGGGCAGAATATAGGAAATACTCCCCCTGTCTAAACCTCTGTGTCTTTGCTCAAATCCTTTTTTTTTTCTTTCTCTTTCGCAGCACAGATGGTGGTGCATATTAAAACTGTTGCTGACTGTCTGGCATGCATGTTTGTTTGTTTCTTCTTCTTCTTCATTTTGAAAGTTTACTCTTGCTCTCGCATGAGTTGTGGTGAGAGTTTGGAGCATTCATTTGCCCTCACTTGGAGTGACACCCCCGTGTAAACCATGATCTGGCACAAACCTTTAAGTGTACTGTATGTTAAGTGCACAGTTTTGTTCAAAGAAAAATCTGTAGAAGCCTATAGTTAGAGTATACTCCCAGTCTTTTCAGAATCTTTTAGTATTGTAAAAGTTGTGTAGTGTATCCCAAACTTGAGCCTCCTAAATGGCCATCTGTTCAAGTTTGGGATTATTTCTAGCATTGTTTTTTTTTGTCACTTTACATGCTACTTTGGCTTAGTCCTATACATAGTCCTGTCCAGTTGCTGACTTAGTTGAGTACAACTATATAATGTTTAATAAAGAGGTTCTGCACCTGTACCGGCCTTCTATCTATGGTACAACTCTGACGAAAAACACACTTTTTCAGAACGTTCAGGTTGGTGCCTCCTTATATACAGAGGCTGAATCACTGAGATGGAACACTGCATTTGTCATCCGGACTTAACCTTGGACGAGATCAATAAAGACTGAGGGCTTAGCCATTAAAAAGTTAGAAGTGTCTTAAAAAAAAAACAAAAAAACAGCATGCTTTGTTCCAACACAGGAAGCTTTCTATATCCTCACAGAAATGTACAAAAGAAGACGGATGTAGGGATGTGCCATTAGCAGCGTGAGTCTTTCGGTTTATCTGCATGGTTTGGTTAATTGTTACAGGTTCAGTGATTATGTAAAGAATAAAACATTATGAGATATAGAAAAAAATAAGATTTCTTATTTTAATTTGAGTAAGGAACAACATTTACGTTTAATTACATTTTAAATCCAATTATTACCCTCAGATTATGTGGACCATTTATTGTACAAATCCCTGTGAATGTGCAGTTTATACAGGAAAGGAAAATGTATTAAGAAAAAACTTTTTAATATAATCCTGCTTTCAGAAAGCACCAGGGGTGGGTGGGGACACTGGACTGTAGTTACTAGTCGGTACTAATGGTCAGGTTATACTGTAGGTCACAGGTCACAGGACTAGAGGTCTGTTCCCTTCTTAATTATTTTAAGTCATCTGTTTTAAGTTTGGGACTTTATTTGTGCCTCTACATTAGTGCATTTCTGTTGTCTCGGTCTTGTGTTTGCAATTTTTGCCCTGAGCGTCACTGACTGTTCTGTTGATTTAACTCTGCTTGTTTCACTGCTAATAGTAAGTATTAATTTAAAGTCCTGTGACAAAATTCCATTATTGTTTTCCATTCCATTCCAGTATGGGCAATTCCTACCCAGCAGGCATTTCTCCTGGATTACAGGACAGCTTACCAACTCTATTGCTTTTTTCGAACTGCTACCCATGCAATATCAGGGGCGGTGTAACACCCTTGGAGGATAGCACTACCCGCCTACTTTGGCATGGATAAGCTCCCAGGCACCCATGATTGGCATGTTTGATAGGGCGAACACTTTCTGTTGTGCTACTTGGGGGCCCAAAGTCCTCAAATTAAAGTGGTAATTTAAGCATTGCATGTAGTATGAATGTGTGACAAAGGTTCTATGAAGGTACTAGGGATGTAACCAATGTAACACAAAGTGACAGAAATGCAGCTATGAATAATACATGTATTTTTTTTTTCTTTTCAAGAAAGCTTGTCAGAAACATACAGTATCCAGTAAGCATATAACAATCTAGAGACTAAACGTGTGTCCTGGGACTGGGATCTGGGAACAACGTTGTGTGAGCAAAAGGTCTGTAATGAAAACTAGCTTTGTTATACAGTACATTACCTTCAGTATGTGGGGCATTTACAGTAAGTAAAACCAGGACTTTTGATTGTGCAGAATAACAGAACACACTTATGAGAGTAAAAACTGGCTTTATTTCTCTATTTAAGCCCCTGCTACATTAACGCACTTATCCCAGTGTTTCACTAGTGCTTGGATACCATCAAGATAGTAAGTTTTCCCAGTCAGTACACCAGAGCATGAGCCGACTGTCCGCTGGCCTCCCAGGAACTCCTTTAATGGCCCAAACACGTGGAAATGGCTTGGCGCAAGGTCAGGACTGTATGGGAGATATGGCAATTACTCCCAGTAATATACAAGTGGTGTATATCATGAATGATTGTGTGTGCAGTTGACACAGAAAGGTATGTCTCTTCTACCAGTTGGCATCAAGTTATCTGTTTATTTTCATGGATCATGCGCTCCACTTAATGTTTACAGGAACGACTGCAGTGCACTCTGAGCCGCTTTGGCTGGGATTGTCATTCAGGGATGTCTCACCTTCTTTAAAACTGTTTGCACCATTCAAATGATTTGTGCCTTTCATCAACCAAGTCCTGGTTTGACTTGAATGCCCCTCATAAGTTTATTTATGAAGTGTTTCCATTTCTACTTTTTTTTAATTCAGTGTTTCGGTGAAACATTTTGGTTTAAATCTGAATACAAACACAGGCATAGGGATCTGATGCCCTTTAACAAATACCATTTATTATGAATTTTATGTTATTAATAATAGGTAATGTTAGGGGAAGACACAATGTTAGCAGACTGATTTTTTTTTCTGAATTGATTCTTATAAAATTGCTCTTTAGTTTTCTTTAGAGCTGTAATGTTAAGCAAAGCTACAATGCTAACTATGTACAGTACATTCTTCACCTTACATACTGTCTATGAGGACGTAAAATAATAATGAAAAAAAACATTGGTCTTTTTTTTGGGGGGGGATTAGTCTTTTTTGGGCAGTCTTAGTCTAGACAGATTATATTTAGTTCTATCTGAAGCAGAGTTTGTGAGAAAATTACTCAGACCATCATGAACTCATGTAGGCTTTTTGTCTGGTAGACACAGTGGCTAGGAGGAAATTCACTGCCTATACAATGTGCTTTAGCTCCATCCAAATTCCAATAACTAGATCAGAAAAATAAACTGTTAATGCTAATCTTGATAAATGATTGTTTCAGAATTGTAAAGTGAAACTGATTTACTGTCAATTGAGATCAGCGTTAGCATAAAAAACCCTATATCATGTCATCTGTTGATTTGTGGGAGAGTCCTTGATGAGTTTTAAGAGTAGCCAAAAATATAATTCTTCATAATTTAATGAGGTTTCCTTGTCCAATGTAGACATTTGCAAACAACTGAAATAGCACATCTCAGCAAAGTAAAAGAATGATTCCCGCCCTGACTTGTAGAAGGAATAGGAGTGTCCAGGCAGTGTAACATGAAAAATCTACCGCCCCATTAATTGGAATGAAGTATAAATCATATACTAGGCCTCTTCCAGTAATCAATATATCTCTTCAATTTCCTCTGAGGATGAAAAGGCAAATGTGTGAATGTATGTGTGGGTGTGTTTGAGATAGAGACAGACAGAGAGAAAGAGAAAGAAAAGTCTGGAATGAGGCGATGCTAAAATACCTCGGATCCTTGATTTCATTTAGGACAATTTTGGATTCTTGATTTTGATTAACCGAGATATATATATAGAGAAAGTACCCTGCAGGGGCATGGCCTCATACTCTTGAGTGGCACCCTTACAAAAAGCCATGTCTCCCTAATTACCAAGCAGACTTTTTTGTAGACAGAACAGCAGAATGTTCCAGACCAAATACCAAATAGAAAGTTTAGACACATAACCAGCAGTTACAGCAAAACATGTGTTAAAGTTATCTATTCCTTTAGTTTCTATGCCTCTTTCCTTGTACAGGGTTGCAGGGAGCCTATCCCAGGAGACCCTGGACTGGGTACACCCTGGACAGGGTGCCAATCTATCACAGGGGGGGGGACACAATCATACACTACAGGCAATTTGGAAACACCAATCAGCCTACTCTGCATGTTAGGAGTACCTGTCCCTGAAGGTGCGAGGCCACAGCGCTGACCACTACCCCACTGTGCCACCCATTAAAAGTTAAAAAAGCTGAAAATTATTAGTTGCTAAATATATTCCATGCTGCCACATTGAAAGTTTTAGCAAGTGTTTTGAATTTGAAGCAAATGCTTGTGCTGCATTTTAATTTTGACCAAGAGTGGCCAAACTATAATCTATAAGCTCAAGCCTGGAACACAGGTTCATCTAGGCTGAGCTGTGGGTTTGTTCTGGCAGATTTATTTAGATGAGTCTATCACAATATTTCCAGTGCCCAAGATGTAGGCCAGATGAAAGTAGTAAGTGTACAGTAGGCCAACACTTCGCCATGACTCATTTGCTGTCTGAACGCCTTGAACGCCTCTTATATGTGTATGTATGGTTCAAGTCAAACCGGGACTAAGTGTTCCCCTTTTTTTTTTGGAGCAATTTATATATATATATACACACACACACACACACACTGTATATGGACCATCATGGTAAAAATGCACCTGCATACAAGATATATTTGGAACATCTTTATGTTGATCCACAAAATAATAAGCAATTACAAAGCCAAGACAGTAATGTCATTACCTGGCCATTACTTTGTACTATATATAACATATTTTGCAAATGCTACTACATGCATCATTCTCAAAACAGAATCAGGCATCAATGCATTTTTTTCTAATCATATGTATAAGGTCTACTGGTCATGTACACAGTGAATCTTTGACCGTGCCATCATGTCCTTTGTTTGAGGTTTTTTGCATATACTATATAAGCTATTAATTTAATTGTAAATTCTGTTTTTTTTCAGCATGTTGATAATTTGGATGCATCATTGATGTTACACATTTCAATCTTCCCATAAACATTTTAATATGAAAATTAGGATTTAATAGAATCATTTATAGATGCTGATACGATTAATGGTACACTTTGAGAGGCTGTTGACGTCATCTCGGGGGAAAAAAAACAAAACAAAACAGAAATTTGTCACTGGTGCTGCTGTCATTGGTGTGACACCCTGTGCTTATGACGCCAGTCAAAATGAATTACTCTTACGACTTAAAGTAATGGCACCACATTAAAGACCAAGCATGTTCATTTAAAAATAATTTCATTACCAGCACAATTTGCTGAATGTGATGGCATCAACATTTAAAATTTAAACATATTTCTGGTTAAAAATCAACATATTTTGTCCATAGTCATTCATTTATTCATTCATCTTCTAAACCGCTTATCCTGTATAGGGTCACAGGGGGCCTGGAGCCTATGCAAAAACACTTTGGGCACAAGGTGCAGTACACACCCTGGACAGGATGCCAATCCATCGCTGGGCACACACACACACACACACACACACACACACACACACACATTCACACACAATTAGCCTAATCTACATGTCTTTGGAAGAAAAGCCCACCCATGTAAACTCCTTGCATGCAGACTTGAGGATGGGAATCAAACCCTCGATTCTGAAGGTGCGAGAAAGCATCCACAGTGATAACCACTACATGCCACCTATATAGTTCATCCATGTTCCATCCAGCACATCGGGCAACAGATACTCCCATCCTGGAGATGCACATTGTTTCTATGGCAGTTACTTCGAGTTGCCAATTTGACATCCTGTTGTCATTCCACACACTACAAGAAATTTGGGAAAGCACATTACCCTAATCTACATGTCTTTGGACTGTAGGGGGAAACCAGAGTACCTGGAGGAAAACCGCCAAGCCCAGGGAAATTGAACCCAGACCCTGGAGGTGCGAGGCGAGGAAAGTCTTGTACAAAAAAAAAAACATCCTATATCTACAATAATTTTATACATTTTAAATAGTTAGCCTGATATTAAAGAGGGTCACTGAATTTTTTTTGTTTTTGAAGGTCCTGTGTGACTAAAAGAATGTGAGAAGCCCTGCTGCACATGATTTGATATCACCCCCTTAGTGTGTTGTTGCCAGGTCAGGACTGAAATCTGGACATGTCACTGCTATGGCATTTTTTTCTAGTCTTTTCTCACACACAAAAACACGCGCGCGCACACACTATGCTGCACTGACCCGTGCGTCATGAATACGAGGAACAAGGTTAAATGTCGCTCGTGCACGTGAGAAAACTACCTATTTCTTTATCTTTGCTCCCCCCTCCTCCTTCTCTCCCGTTTCTCCCTCCTTCCACCACTGTTTTGCCATTGGACTGACTTTTTTTTTTTAATGCCAAACAACAGATGGTTTATCTTGGCGAGTTTAGGATGCATGACGACATGCACTGAAGAAACACATTAATGTCGGGGTATGTTAATTTATGGTAGTGCACATGACAAACACATTAATGTTGGTTGACACGGTGAATTTTTAGTTAACCGTTATGATTAAAAAAAAAATGAAATAAAACCTAGGGGAAAAAAATAGAGAAAAGCTAAATAAGTATCATGCGCGCATCTCTCTCTGTCTCTCTCTCTCTCTCTTTCTCTCTCTCTCTCTCCTTCTCTCCTGGCCAGTGTTCAGCTCCTCCCCTCTGTGCTTGCTGCCTTTACTTCATCAGATAGCTGAACGTGAACAGTTTAGCTGAAGAGCACTTGCCTAAAAAACCGAGAGGGGAGCGCGCTCCGAGCATTCACGGATCTCAAGCACGGAAATCCTGCATACCCAGGCTCTGCTCTACTCTTCCCTGACCATGGATGCGTTATCATCTGGCATGCACTTGACTCTGTGCACTTGGCTTGTTTGCTCTTTGCATCTTTGTGCCGTTACCAAAGCGGAGGTAACTTGCGTATCGTGCCCGTTACCAACGCTCGTAAGAATCGGGGACGTCCAAAACAATGCACGCACTATCACTATCACTCCTACAGAGGCTGGGAAATCACTTGTCAATTCCGCGCGCTCGAGATCGCAACCGGGAGTTCAGGAGTTGGGAACGAGCGCGAGCGGCGCGCCAAACTCGAGAGAAGTGGAAGTGATGGTGGCGCGTGCACCCGGTGCGAAACCGCGACGCGATCAAACTACGCGGGGACACCGGGATTGTGCGAAAGTGGGTCAAAACGGCGGTGCGCTCCCGAGACGCAGAAGGAGCGCGGCGCAACCGGATGAGTTTGGCGCGCGCGCGCGGAGCGGAGACTCCGCGGAGTCCTCGGACGCGCTGCTGTTCGTGGACGGTCAGAAACTGCGGCGCAACCGCGACGAGGGGAAAGTCGCCGCTTCCAGATCGGAGGAACCCAAAGTGAGCAGTACCACTTTCGCCCTGGCTGGAGACTCCGCTCACAACCACGCTGTGGTTTACTGGACCGGACCGAACAGCAGCGTGAGTTCAATGCATCCATCCATCCATTTTTATTTTTTATTTATTTTTCTTTTTAAGTTAATGCTTGAACCCTTGAGGAATGCTGAGCACCCCCAAAGTGATGAACCTTGATGCTTTATAAGTTCCCCCAGACTTCTTCAGCAGGTGCCTGGTGTTGCAACTGCATTCACTTGTAAAATACTTTTAAGACTTATAAATCCCATCTGTGATGCTTGCCATATAAGCACTGATTCATACTGATTGATATAGATCAACTCCAAGCCTCTGACATCATCCTGAACAGAATGTCTCACACTGTAGATCAGGCTGCACATAAAAAAAATCCTAATGGATCCTAATGGAAAAGCCTACAGTATATATATATATATATATATATATATATATATATATATAGGGATGGAGTGGGTGTCAGTAGCAGACCTACTGAGTCCATGTTTTCTTTCTGTCTGTCTTTTTTTTTTGGCATATTTTTAATGCATGTGATGGTGGCTGGTGCTTTATATTGTGAGATTTTCCAGTTTCATACTACGAGCCATGAATGAGCAATCCTTCAAGTCTGATTGTTTCTAAGCTGGACGGGGAGCTGGTTAGGCAAGGGGTAGGGGGGAGAGACGAAACAGATGAGGAGAATTGTACTTGCTTTGGAGCTCCGAAAGGTGGAACGGAGAGCTAAATAGAACTGGCCACACACACACAAACACACACACAGACACACAGAGCTTGATTTTTTTAATGGAAGATACTCACAGACAAGTCCTGAGAGAACTTTCCTCCAGATGTTCCCCTGAAAAACTGTAGACAATTTGTTCTTACTAATTGTTTTCCCCCCTATTTTATTTTATTTTTTTACAGAGAAAACAAACAAACATAGTGTTGGTAGTTCAGATGAATCGTTTTAAAAAAGTGTCTATTACAGGATCTTTAAATGTCCTTTTCATGCACACCTGACTCTGATTTCCCTACAACATTCTTGGATAGTTGTGCTTGATGTAATGAACGAATATCGCTACCCCACCAGCAACACTTTCCTAATATTATCTTATATTAATCTCCTGTATTTTTAGTGGCAACCTCGAGACATCCCTGATAGAATTGCTCAAATGTGCGCAAAAATGTGCAGTACAAAATGTGCACAAGGATGTTTCCGGCTGTAGAATGTCAGCATCATCATATTGCTTTGCACTGAAATAAACTCTTCTGTTAAAAATTTTTAATGTAAGAGAGTGATATTTGTAATATTATTTCTAGCCTTATGTGTGTTTGAAATGCAGACTATAGAGAAGGGCTGTACTATTGTTTTACTTGGTCAAAATCCAGATTGGAATATTAAAAACCATTTTCAGATCCAATAAAATTACCTCTGATTGGTCAGGAGGTGTTGATTAATTATCTATACCATCAAGCTTAGACCCACAACCCACACTGGTGTCTAAGCTAATGTTATACATAATTAATTGCAAGACAAATCACAGGTTTATATTTAAGCACTAAAACCATAGTATGTCTATAACAACAACCAATTTACAGGGTTAAACAAAGTTGATATGGTTAAACTTATTTGTTTAATGTTTTACTTTTTTTTTGTAAGGAGTCTCCAGTGTCAGTTATTTGTAACTATCCAAGGTAATGCTTTTAAACACTGGAAATTCTAAAAAGTTTAGTTTTTGTGCTTTCTTTGTGAAATGATAAGCTGCAATTTTTTGTTATTTTAATTTAGTGACATAAAAAGAGGTGAAGGAACAACAGGCTATAACAATTAGAAGCATTAAAAGGAAATAACTTGTTTATTGAACATTCTGTATCTGTTATGTTTATTTATGTATAAATGTGTAAACAAATCAATGTATAAATGTAAATAAAAAGTTCAAAGTTGGAAATTGTTACTATTGAAAAAAAAAGTATAAGTATAAGAAGAATAAAACACTCAGACATACTGTTCTAGGAAAATAATCAGTTCATATTGGTAGGAGTTACCATGCTTGATATTTGACTGAATAACATGCCGTCATTTATTATTTTATTATAACACTATAGCTCGTTATATCCTTGCTTCCTTTGGTTTGCTTTTGCATTTCCTAATTAAATATCATGTGCATCATTTGGGTATTGCAAGTTTTTTCATTGCCACTTAGGCACATCATATCACTTTATTACTTAAAGACATTTATGTCTATGATAAACCTAATATTTATTATGATATACTGTATAGGTTGGTGTGGAAGATAACTGCTAAGCAGTAGTGTTGTATTAAGAATCACTGATGTCTTTAAGTTATAAGCATGATAATACAATATCGTGATAAAATATTGGCTGGTCCATGGTGATTCACATCCCTAATAAAGATATCATGATACGTTGACATGGCCTACACTAATCAATTCCGATATTAGTATTATATTACACCACCTCGGCTTCTGGAACCAGGTACAATTTATGATAAAGGCTACACATTTTTCAGCGTTTCAGCTAAATTATCCTGACGCATCATGCTCTTATTAATTTATGGAGCACTGGAGAATAATGACTAACATCAAAAAAATTATTACATTAATCCGCTGCTACACCTCCACCCCCTTCTCCGAATTCTTATCCCGTCATGACATAGAAAAATGTACCCAGGCAAGATGACAGCCAGTGTAATGAATACTAGGTGAACTCTGCAGTATGTCATTTAGTTAGCAGCACTCTGCAGCAGTGAGGGGAAATAAAAGCATGTTGTTTTTTTTTATGGGCTGAGTTTTTGAACTGCCACCGTCTCCATCGCAGAGTCATGCCAGCTATTCCATAACCATCAATAAGACGTGTGTTAAAGGCAGTGGTACTGGCTGTGGCTTTTGGTTGCTATTGTAATATACAGTATACAGCACTGGCTACTACAGTATATTCAAGTCAAGATTTGCACCTTCAGGTCATCTGGGCTTCATGGCTTACATTATTATGTAATGAAAGCAGCAATGTTAATTTAGTTGATTGTAATAAGCATTCCTAGATAGTTTAAAAGGTTTATGTTTTAAAATATTCTTTACATGGTCAGGAATAAAATGGTTGAATGGTTTATATAGCCATGAGTGTATCTGCTTGACCTTGTCTTGGCGTTTAGTGAAATAACAAAATCAATGTAGCTACATATTAGGTATATATTCTTAGGTTTGATTTTGCATCTCTGTGCTCTGTACTTACATCAGTCTGAGCATAAGGAAAAATGGCCAGTTTTTTTTTTTTATTCATTAATGTCTTTAAGCTTTAAAAACCAGAGCATTTTCGCCATATTTTTCATTACTAATAACTATGTATAGTTGTCAGGATTGTACAATATGGAGTGTCTTATATCTGTGTTTTAGCACAACTTAGGCAATATTTTAAACAACTAGCCTACTGTATACAGTATAAATATGACTGAGTAATGGGCAAAGAAATACAATATGACCACCTGTTTTATGGTTGTTTCTCTGACAAAATATAAAAATATGAGTATTTGGAGAGTTTTAGAGTTTTGCCAAGTCATTCCCATATTCCATTAGTAGTAAAATGAATAAATTAAAAATTATTGTTAATCTTGGTTCTACATGACAAATCTGATGGTGTCGACACACAATACCAGGACGTCCATATAAGGATTTTTCTTTTTTTAATTGGTCATTGACCAATGTTGCATTTCGAGAATCAAAGGTTAATGAATTTATGAAGGTATCAGAAATACAATCATAATTACAGGTCGTGTGAGTGTAAAACCTAGTGAAATAAAGAGTCTATTTTTTTTTTTTTGCACGGTTAAATAGATGGTGCGATTATTCTGGGAGTAAGTCTGACACGGTTTTTTTTTTTTTTTTTTTCAAATTCACAGTTGTAACAGGTCTAGACATCTTTGTGAAACTCAGAACCCAAATGAAAGACAGATCCGTTCTTTATTATTGCAGAGACAGCTGTTTGTGATAATTTATGGAAAGGTAAAATCTAATATCTGTTCATAGCTCAAGAGTGAAGCCATTAGCATTATGCAATTTATTATATCTCAAGATCTTATTGATGGCATAATAAAAATGACGTGGGGTGAACGATTACACACTATAAAGCAGATAGGCAGTTGCATTTCTTGGTTATAATAATAATAATAATAATAGTGGCATTGTGGCACTTCATTAAACAAAAAAATTGCAATTTATTTAATAAAAGAACTGAAGCTGTATATGGATGTCTTTTGATGTCCCAGATGTCCCGGTCTTCTTAATTTAGTCTTTTCCCATTCCTATTCAATACTTAAGTCTCTCCTATCATAGGACAACTACCAACTAGGAAGGGTGTAGCTGTTGCTTGCCTTTGTATGCCAGCAAATGCATAATTTCGATACTTATTCTGCTTGCGTCATGGGGCGGAGCAGCACATTTCAAGGAACGTGCAATCCTCTTTGTGTCATTAACTCATCTATTGCCTGTGATTGGCTAGTGTCACTGAGCTTGACAGGGTAAAGAAAACAATGTCTCTCTCTCCCGGCCATGGCAACTTCTGGATTTAAACTCACAATCCCAAATGCTTTTCTTATGCGCGACTCGATGGCTATTTATGTTTGAAATATGAGAATATTTTTTCCCTTTATATTTCCAGTATCCTGAGCCCTAGAGTATATATTATGAAAGAACTTCGCAGGCCATGTCCAGACTGATTTTTATTTGTTCGCATCTTGCTAGACCATTAACCCCGCCCCCCCGCCTAAAAACAGCAATTTATTGATGTGAAATAAATCAATCTCAATTACGTCTTTTATTTCCTTGTAAATGTTGCAAGTCATTCCAATGGCTTAGCCTTATCAAGCATACTCTGTAATTTGTTATTATCCTCTTATCCAACCTTGAGCCCTCAGAGTCAGGGGCCTACCATAAATCACCACTGCATTCTGGCTTTGTCTAGATTAAGCGCATTTTTAGGACTTCATTTTACAGCCAGCATGGCACTTTTGGGATAGCTTAATGGCTAATAGTTTTTTTTCCCCTCTCTGTATATTTCCAGTATCCTGAGCCCTAGAGTATCTATTATGAAAGAACTTTGCAGGCCATGTCCAGACTGATTTTAATTTGTCCGCATCTTTGGCAGGAATACATAACGGTGTTTACTTCACTAGGATTAATTCTCCAGAGCAAATGCTGACCATGTTCTCCCCTAATTTGTCCTCTCGTCACACATGGCTGTGTTTCGGTCTCCTATTGCTTTATATTATTTGCACTTTGAGATCCAGGTCTATTCTCTTGCTGTCACTTTATCCGTTTTCCTTTTCTTCTCCTCCACTACCTTCAAACGCTACCCGGGTGGACTACGACTTTCTAAAGCCCTCTGGCATCCCGTGATCTTGACAGCTTATGAGCAATATTTCAGCCTGAGTCGCTCTGACGGACGTGAAGTGACAGCCATTACCTCGCTCCTGTTCTGTGTCATTATCGCCATGCACTGGTCTTATGTACACTCTTTTAGTTAGTTTGGAGCTCACTGGAGGACATTTTCCGGAAAGTGGAAAGAACGATGCGGACAGAGAAGCTTATCAAATAGATTCATATTTTGACGGTCTTGCACTTTTTTTTTTCTTTTTTTTATGAAGCACATACTTTGCTATAGTTTGATATCACACATTCAGTGAGAAAATCAAAACTACTGATTTGCATAAAAGGCTAGGTGATGCACCGGCACACTTAAATGGAGCTTAATGCAGACTCACTTTACAAAGACTTGGGTCATTCTGGAGTACTCAAGGGTCATGCAGTTCAGGGCCATTTTTTTGAAGCTCACAGTATACTGTAGATGTAGGGCCAATGCAGAAATTGTAGCTGGTTCATATTATTAACTAAGGATTTATAAAAGCAGAAGTGGTTTGGATATAGTATTTAGGCTTTTCAGTAGAGTACCAGTCATATGCGTATGTTTAACATTCAAAGCAATGTTAGCAGTCTCAGGCCGTCTCATTAACTGCCTAAAATAGTCAGATGCTGAAGTCAAATTCTAGAAGATGTGAATTAAGTTTGGGTGACTAGGGCTGGAAAATTGCAGGAGGAAGTTCCTTGGCGGTTTCGGGAAAAAAAAAAGGAAAGGTTCAGGAAAATGTCTAGGGGATTAAAAAAAAAATACAATAACATTAATTTTAGGGAGGAGGTCCTCTTAATTGGGTTTGTTAATCTGAATTTATCTGAAAGGTACATTTTTCCAGGCACACAATGGATTCAACACCCCATTCCAAATTGAAGTACAGACTGCATTTCATAAAAAAAAGCCAAATTAGTTTTGCAATATACCTAATGTCTTGCATAAGCATTGCCCACCTTCAACTCACTTTCACTCATCTTCTAGACCACTTCATCCTGTATACAGGGTTGTGGGGGGCCAGGAACCTATCCCAGCGGACTTAGGGCATGAGGTGGGGAACACCCTGGACGGGTTGGCAATCCACCACTTACGTGCTGTGAGAATTTGGGAATGCTAGTGGGTGGAAACCCTCCAAGAACGTGGAGAGCATGCAAACTCCATGCCCAATTTAAATAGAGGGATACAAAATGAAGTTTGCTAAATGATTTAGAAATAAATGTATGTATCCACTTGGTTCATTTAGAAAGAGACATACCTCACTCACTCACTCACTCACTCACCTTCTATACCGCTTTATCCTGTTTTCAGGGTCACGGGGGACCTGGAGCCTATCCCAGGAGGCTTAGGGCACGAGGGAGGGTACACCCTGGACAGGGTGCCAATCGATCGCAGGGCACACACACATACAGTACACTCAAACACTCATTCACACACTATGGGCAATTTGGGAACGCCAATCAACCTAACCTACATGTCTTTAGACTGTAGAGACATAGGCTACCTACTGTATAGTTTATAAAATTTTCAGCTTGCTCTATTTTGCCCCAGTACAGAATAACAGTCTAGTCGTATAAATCCTACCAATGTCCCTTGGGTGTAGTGGTCTTACAGTACAGTATGTACGTATCAGCCATAATTTGTTAGATTATATAGAACTGCATTTGTTAAACACCGACTAAACACTGACTCACCAGAAAAGCAGAGGGATGTCATTAATTATTTACTCCCTCAAAAAACATCGCTCTACCCCCTTCGTACTAATTATTGTTTACAAATTCACTTCCTGGCCCCCTATTGCTTTCCTCTGCATGCTAGTAGTAGCATGTGGCCTGATGCCATGCTCCAAGGATTTATCTCCGCGTTGCCCTGGGACCCTGGTATCTTGGCTGAGGTTGTTTCTGCAATGGTGCCAAGAAAATGTCTGTGCGCAGAGATCACTTTCAGCCCGCTGTGCTTCCGAGCTCCTTGTGATGCTCCGCTTATTCTTTTGGACAAGAGAATGTAGGAATATCACTGAGGGATTTGACTTTCTTTTTTTTTTTTTTTTTTTGTAGAAATGACAGCGAGATGTGAAATGGGAACACTTCATCACTCACACGTGTTTCAAGGCAAAACCATTTTCTTTCATTTTCGGTGACGTTTCGTGTATGGTTTTTTCATTTTCTCTAACATTTCTCTTTCCTGGCAGGGCAACATTATGTATAACTCGTATGTTTTAAAGGAAGAAAAGCTTCCACTGCATAAAGGATTTGGGGAGGCAATGTTCACGAATCTAGGTGTCCTCATTACCGTGACCGATTCTGCTGGAAGCCTATTAGCAAAGAACATAGTTTCCTAGTGTTAATGACGTTGATATAAGAGAGTGACACATTTGATTATGTTTCATTTCTATTGACCTAAAGCTGTTCCCTTTACTGTGTTATCTTTTTAAATCTTTATTGCTTTCTCCCATTTCCTTTTGCTTTCTGGGCAATGTAATGATTAGAACCATGGCTAAATTCTCAGAAGTACTACAAAATCAGCACAATGAAGGGGTGGGCAAATCATAAATTAATTAGATTGCTTTATATTAGGCAAGTTAAACCTGCATGCCCAGTAATGTAACAACATATTGCAAGCTAATTAATTACATTTATGTAGACTAAGGAAAACACACCGAACTTAATGAAAAGTTCCCACCAAAACAAAACAAAAAGGTCAGCACCTTTCTCCTGCCCTCTTCCATGTTTTTCTGTTACAAAATATAATAAATAACTACTGTAACTAAAAATAATGATATATCAAATAAAATAAATAAATAAATAAATAAAAGCTCTGCGAATTATTTAATTATCATCATTATTATTATTATTATTTTCTTGTTCTGAGTTCTAGGTGGCATGGTGGATTAGTGGTTAGCACTGTCGCCGTGCACCTCCAGATTCCGGGTTGTGTTCTGAGTCTCCACTGGAATTGGCTATATGACAAAAAAATATTGTACCCACCTGATACGATTTTTTTATTGCGATTCTGTATCGCTATTTATAGCTATTTTATAAATATCCTGATTAGATTTTTAATATTTTTTTTTAATTTTGTTACAATTCTCCGACCTTTGGACAGGGTGCCAAACCATTGCAGGGCACAAGCACACATACCCAGTCGAAAACATGTAGGACTATTTGAAAGAAAAAAAAAAACTAGGGACAATTTGAAATAAATCAACTTGGTTACAACATTTGTCTTCGTGGGGGAAAACCAGAGTACTGCACCTGTAAGAAACCCACAGAGCATGGTGAGAACATGCAAACTCCCACACATAGACCTGTGGCAAGATTCAAACGCCCAATCCTGGAGGTGTGAAGCAACAGTGATAACCCAATGGGCCACAGATCCCCATTTAATTATGATTAATATTATTTTTATTTCAAATGTTTTAAATGTAACACCATTTGACAAGCTGAAAAATCTATTCTATCTAATCTAATCTATTTTTATAACCTTTCTACTGTATTTTTCAAAAAGTGTTTTTTCTTAGTCTGTTGAACATAGTTGTCCACCAGGCAGCTGTTGAATAAAACATTAATAACTCAGACAGAAAATCTGCTTGTCCTGAGCACTCAGGCAGGGAATTCGTATACCTCTGCAATCAGTAGTGTCCAGTAGAAAATGTTTTGATATTGTTACATTAGGATTAGAATGTATTTAATTTCCTTTATGTTATCATTGATTTAATTTGGTCAAGGAATTCTGCTTTAAATCCCATTTCTAAGGTAAACACTAAACAAATATACTATCATGGTATCGGTTAAGTAATCATATCATAACAGAATAAATGAGGTGCTTTAATTGGAAAAAAAAGTGCACCATAATGTTCAAGCAAGCAAAAGATTTTGTAGTCGGCACAAAACAGTCCACTTGTCCGCAATTTGTTTTTTAATGTTTTCAAGTGTGTTTAAGGGTTCTTACCTACTACAGACTTGGGCCCAGACTAAAGCACACTTGACCTCAAAGTTTGGTCTGTTTCAATAATATGAACACACTGTATATGTACTTGTGCACGGAATGGTGTACTTGGCAAAGCTGTACCTAAGTCAACTGTTCTTAAAGATGGAAGTGGACCCTGTTTTGAATGCAACGTCATCAGCACGATCGGTTTCCCCCAAAATCTCGATGTGTGCAAAACACTTGCCAGTCTCATCCTCTGAACTACGTAGCCACTGCTGATGAAGTAGGAAGGCGTTCAAGAAGGTTGCTCTTAACATTTTTCCCAAATTATCTTTTGTGCTTATTGGTGGCTTGTAAACCAACTAGGTGCATACTGCCACCTGCTGTAACGGAAAGTATACAGTGGCTTGCAAAAGTATTCGGCCCCCTTGAACTTTTCCACATTTTGTCATATTACAGCCACAAACATGAATCAATTTCATTGGAATTCCACGTGAAAGACCAATACAAAGTGGTGTACACTTGAGAA
>JAOVVA010000028.1:7762482-7776926 GCA_028565275.1 Leiocassis micropogon | reverse complement strand
TTTAAAAGATATATAATATATAATAATAAAATAAATGAGTAAAATGAGTGTCTTTACAAAATAAAAAATTAAGGAACAAGAATCACAAATTTCCTAATCTCACTTTTTTCCACAACATAAAGCTTTCGAAGCAAATACCTACTGTATGTTTGAACAGTGTAAACTATTTCCAGTGTAAAAAGATATACTGTTTATTCAGTTGCCCTCCAAATGGCTCAGCAGATAATAACATTAGAACATGTGTACAAGAGGTCTCACTTTGTCCAGCAGAACAAATGTAAGGAACTTATATTTTTTAGCCTCTAGCTTAGTTGCTAATTATATATGCTAACATTGCAACATTAAACATTGTGTGTGGTCATGTGACTTCATGTGGTACTTCTTATTGCGGCTGATTGGTCAAACGGAGTCATGTGATTATTGTTGCTACGTCTGATTGGTACCACAGTGTCATGTTGTAGATACACTGGCTGCATTTCTCTGGCAAAAAAATAAAGAATATCTAATGTGTAGAATAAATGTGAGTCGTGTGTAGCTGAATGTAGCAGAGTAATAGTAGCATTTCTTTTGTGCAAATCTACTCATGTAAAGGTATAAAAAAAAATATGGTGCAGTAAAACTACTCATAGAAGTAATTTTTTTTTTCAAAAAGTTACTCAAGTAAATGTAATGGAGTAAATGTAACACGTTACTACCCACCTCTACTGTATATAGTTTTGAGAGGATACATATAGTATATCATTCAGCCCAAAGCCTCAGGATAAAGCATTAATTTGTGCATAAATGTAATATACTGCACAAATGTTGTATTAAATTTTAGTAAAAAATGTTTTTTTAACGATATCATGTACAAACAACACACTTATAATTGTATTACATCGAGTCTGCAGGAAAGTTTGAGTTGAAAAGACAAAACAGAGGATTAAAAAGTTGCTAAAAAAAAAAAAAAATTCACCTGAATTCACTAATTGGATTTGTAATGCAGCGCAGATGGGGAGAATCGAATTACAGAATTATCACAGTAGGGTATCCATTCTCAACTGCTATGTTTCTTTTAGATTCAGATTGCCAGATGAAGCATGAAGGCATAGTTTTGATAAAAGCTATGTGAAAGGGGAAATGACATCAATTTGTTGCTTGGTGACGGTAAAGGTTATGCAAGCTTTAGCCGTGATTATGACCACCCACTTTACAATTCTGGACTACAACATTAGAAAGCCTTTGTACGTTTCATCTCTTGTCTCACTTTCTCTCTGTCGGTTTCTACTTGTATAGTGTATTACATATTTTTCTGACCATTAGGGTAACATGCAAACATTTATAAAGATGAATCTGGATGGATTTTATAAGCTTGCGTTTGAGTCATGTAATGGTCATGATCATCTGAAATATACAGTGGAGGCTGAATTTATTGAGGCAAAAGTGAAATCCAATGTTTTAATGACACACGTTTATAAAATCATGCAAAATGAAGATAAGAATAATTTGTTATTTATGCAATGTATACTATGTCTTTGCTGGATCTGGATGGGAATGGAGTCAAAAAGACGTCTTCTGTACTTTGGTGTCACTTAGACAGTCCATGTCTGCTTGATTGCCTCCCGAAGATCATGTACAGAAATTTGACACAGTTCACAGTTTGTGAATTCCTCAGATTTAGCCGTTTCTGTGCCACATATTTGTTCCATCTGTTAACTTAACCAGCTGATCCTAATTAGCACACCTCTTATGCCAGATCAAACTAATTAGTGAAATCACCTGTTTTGTGCACAGGGAGGTCTACAGTATAATCCATGGCATACTGCATGTTGTCTTAATGCTTTTGTTTACCACAGTAATGATCACACAAAAAATAATGACATTTTTAATATTTCCTTAATATCATTATACAACTACATGTGCTTTGACTTGTTATTTTAGAAATTTAGAGCCTTACTTTTTTCTAAGTATGTGGAGCCCAATTATTCCTGGTATCTGCTGAAGGCATGGATACAGAATTTTATTTTATTTTATTTATAACGAATGTGAGCAAATTTGAAATATTTAAATAATCTAAAATGTTTTAGCAAGGCTCATTTGATGTTGTGTGATGATATATTTAGTATTATGTAAGCTTTAAATATTAATTATATAAAATGGTAAAAAAAAAAATGCACACAATGTGATGAGAACTATGAGAACTCAAAGGATTGGAACAAAACAGCTAAGACTAATCTTACTAACGAGTTTATTTGAAAGCATAAACATTGGACTTTGAAGCGATGGAAAAAGACCATGTGGTCTGATCCATTCAGTTTGACTCTATTCCAAAGTGATGGGTGCATCGCTTCATGCCCTCCCCTTCTTCCCATGATGCATAATGCCCACTGTACAAGCCTCTAGATGTGGTCTTATGATCCGTAGTTGCTTCAGTTGGTCAATTTTAGGATCAGCAGTGATATTATATGTTGTAGTAAAATGAAGTCAGCTGATGACTTCAAAATAATGACCAGCTTAAAAAATATATATATATATTTAAAAATAATAATAATTTTCAACCTTGTACATTAATAATGAAAACATCCAAACTATGAAGAAACACATATAGAATGTTGTAAACAAAAAAGTGTTTACAACCCAGAATATATTTTAGATTGTCCAAAGTAGGGGCAATTAGTTTTGATGACTCATGGTATTCTCTCATCAGTTTCATGATGTAGTCACCTGGAATGGTTTGTCAAGAATTCAATTTTTTACCTTTCTTGCCTTTTAATGTGCTTTCAACTTTGTCAGTTGTCTTGTGCCAAGGAAGGGTGGGAACAGAGTCAATAGCCCTATTAGTGCTACTACAAGAACTTGAACTTCAGTCAATTCAACAGATCAAGAACTTTGAATGCATCCCCAAGTACTGTCGACAAAACCATCAAACACTATGATGAAACTAATTCTAATGAGGACTGTCTCAGAAAAGAAAGAGCTACTGTACCTCTTCTGCAGAGGATACGTTTATAAGAATGACCAGCCTCAGAAACCACTGATTTACAGCACCTCAGATTAGAGCCCACATAAATGTATTTCAGAGTTCAAGCTGCAGACATATTTCAACATCAACTGTTCAGAGGAGATTGTGGGGATCAGGGATTCATAGTTGAATTGCAGCAAAGAGAGCATAGTTTGGAAGAACAACAAGCAGAAGAGACGTGCTTCAACCAAGAAACACAAGGAATGACATCGCCATGTCTAACCGCCATGTCTTTGTTGGACTTAGAAAGGGTGAACAGATCACACACTCCTGAATGTGTGGTTCCCACTGTGAAGCATGGAGAAGGAGGTGTAATGATGTGGAGGTGCTTTGCAGGTGACATAGTCGAAATTGAGCGCACACCTAACTAATATGGCTACCAAAACATTTTGCAGCGACATGCCATCCCATCTTAATGGTTTGCACTTAATGGAACATTTGTTTTCCAACAGGACAATGACCCCAAACACCCCTATTCGTCAAAGAAGAAGAGTGTTGGAGTCCTGCATCAGATGACCTGGCCTCCACAATACTTAAATCCAACTTGAGATGGTTTGGGGATCAGTTGGACAGGAGAGCAGGAGAAGGGAAAGCAGCCAGCTGTGAACTCCTTCAAGATTGTTGGAAAACCATTCCAAGTGACGACCTCATGAGGCTGACACAGAGAAATGCCAAGAGTGTGCAAAGGTGTCATCAAAGCAAAAGGTTGCTACTTTGAAGAATCCAAAATATAAAATGTATTGTGGGTTATTTAATTGTTTTGTTGATTACATTATTCCATATTTGTTCTGTCATTATTTGTTAAATAATAATAATAATAATAATAATAAACAATTGAACGAGAAAGTGTGTCCAAACATTTAACTTGTACTGTATATACAGTATTCTAACTTTTGACTTTCACAACCTGGATATATTATCATGGGTGTATAATCAATATTTAACTTTTATTACTCTGATCTGTTGTAGCTGGAGTTCATTTTAATGCTTAGCAAGACTGGCAAGTGCAGTGTTTGACCTTTTCTGTCAGTAATTATTTAATATCGATGAATGAAAATACCCGGGTTAACCGTTTATTTGCATAATATTCTCAGCAGATTTCACAATTGAGCTGTAATGGGTAGAATAAAGATTCTTAATTCTGAGAGGTGGTCAGAGAGATGAATATTAACTACACTCTTGTACAGTATTTCTGCCTTTTTTTTTTTTTTGCTCCATGTAAAATTACAGACAGAAGAAAGATCTTGCTTTCATATTCTATTGATTCCACTTTGTCTCTTTTTCAGGCATTTTATTGAAGAGCAAAATTGAAATATATTTATCAGCAAAGATTCCTAGTAAAATCTTCAGACTCTCACGACTGGGTACATTAATCTTTTTTTTTTCTTCATAACATCTTATAAGGAAGGTGTAACGGTTAGTGTTGTTAGTGCTCAAAAAGCAAAAAGTTATGACAAGCTATTGGAACACTATGAGTAATTGATGTGATTGTAATTGCTGCAATTCTCATGGCTCATCTTTTGTCAAGTTCATGACAGAATTGCATAGTGGAGAAAAGAAAGACAGTCAAGACCCAGTAGGGTAACAACACTACATGAATTTCTTTAACTTTTTTTTTTATCGAAAATATGGAGCACAACCTATTTCATGTGTAAAGTCAAAGCTTTTCATTTACCCAGCTCATAAAATATAAGGGGCTTTTAAGTCAAACTTAAGTAAAAAAAAATCCCAGCATTTCACTAGTGCTTGGATCCCATCGAGGCACAAAGTTTTCTCAGTCTGCTGGAGCCATGATCGGACTGCTTGTTTTACGTTTGAAACCCTGGCCTCCCAGGAACTCCTTTAATGGCACAAACATGGTCAGGATTGTAGAGAAGATGTGGCAGAAACTCATAACTAATGGATTACGGAAGGTCCCAGGTTCAAATCCCATGACCACCAAGTTGTCCCTGTTGAGCCCTTGAGCAAGACCCTTAACCCTCAGATGTATAATGAGATAAAAAATGTAAGTCGCTCTGGATAAGGGTGTCTGCCAAATGTAAAAAAAAGTCCTCGTCTGACTTGAATGTCCATTGTACGTCTTTTCGTACGTATGGTAATGGGGTATTTAAAATGTCTACATTGATTTAGATATGCAGTTTGTGCAACCATCTCTATCTTTTAAACATTATTTCCTTTTAACACAACATAGCATCACAAAACATTAAGAACTGTCTGAAGTGTTTGTTTGAACTTAACGCCGTGCTCCTTTCAAAGCTAGTTCTGTTTTGCTGTCTTTCACGAGCACCTAAAGCCAGGACCTTTGGCACAGGATGGCAGTCAGACCAGCATGGTGCCAAATTTGTTATAGCACATGCCTCCATCAATGTGTGTGCATGTAGTATGTGCTCTTTTGTTTTAACAGGGATGATTGTATGTGGATGAAGTATGTGGAGGAGAGTAGGTTGTTCGTGCTGTGTGCATGAATGGAACAAGAGGTCAAGCGTTAACATATGCTTTACGTTTGTACACCATTCAGACACAAGCACGCCTAAACATTGTCTTTATTATAGATTCATGTTTTCTCTCATGTTGCCAGTGATTTATGCTCCTTCACTTGGATAAACACCCACATTTGACAGTAAGAGCAACATAAAAACCTCAAAAATATCACATTTACTTAGATTTGTTGGCAAGTTGTAGGAAAATTACTAGGCTTGACTATAATTGTGCTCAAATTGCATGCGTTGACTGGAAACTGAATTAAGAAAATATCAGAGAAGTAGGATGTTCATGTAGGATTGTCTTATGGATCACCCCCACCATCAGTCTAGTAACAATGGTTTCAAGTGTAAGATTTTGAGCACCTGGTAAAAATAAGTACCAACAGAAGATAACTGCATTCAGTTTAACCTGCCACTGGAAGTTCATGTATTCCTACATGATTTCAAAATAAATTTAATGATTTATTTCATTTATAACAGAAAGGCACTGGTCAATCAGCTAACGCCTGGAATTGTCTGTTTTTTAGCTTAATCAGCCATGACAGCCATTAGCCAAGTGCACAAGCTTCTTAGTGGTGCAACAGAAATGCGTTTTTATGCCGTTACATTATCAAAAATTGGACGCATTAAAAAGCCTCCGATCTGCCTTTTACACCAGAGCCTTAGCCGCCTAAGCCACCACTCCCATACGCTGCGTTTAATGTATTCTTGTAAAAGTAGTTCCTCTTAAAGGTAGCTTGAGCACACAACTTTGGTTCTATCAAAACTTCCATCTAGAATTTTTTCATAGTGAAACTTTCCATTCAGCACAACTGGTTATGTTTCCTCAGTCATCTTATTATCTGCATAAAACACACCATTATCATGCAAAGCTGGTTAACCGAGCTGAGGTTATGGGAAGCCATCAGGGTCAAACTTTTTTGGTCATATGATTAATTTGTGTTAAAAGAAAATAGTAACACGTTAAAATTTCTACGTTATTCCCATGCGTTTACACATTAATATTGACAGCCCTAATTTTAAGAGCTCTTGAATTTAAACTTATTTTGTATTGTTTTGGTTTCTATACTAATATAAGTAATAGGCTACATTCAGTGGTTAATTTTTTATTCAGTTGAGAAGCTGTTAGATTGAAGGTCTTTTTTAATTGTAACAATGTTGGGAAAATGAAATATCGAATTGGGATATTTATAAAATCCTGATTCTTATAGAGTCTCACTATTAATTGAATCGGCACTTAGGTAGCATAACAATATTGTATTGAGTGGTGACTTATATTGCATCAGCAGTTATGATGTTAGGGTGAGATTATATTCAGTTCAGTTTTATTTTGTCTTTCAAATCCTCATTCACAAGCTATTTTGTTGCACCTCATAATAAAAAAAAAAACAGCGGCACCACAAAGTCTGGGCACTTGTTGTGCGGTAAACATCCAAACTTAATGAATTTGGATGTAGTACTGAAACCCCCTGAAAATTGAAGTGTACCATTTAATTTACTGAAAGCTTGCCCACCACACCATGGATGCCAATTTGCAGCACGAAGTTTAATTTGGGTGTTTTGGCTTTAAAAAGCAGGCAGTTGTTCATGTGGAGGATGTTCTGGCATCTATGATATAAAGTAAAGTAATCTGCTGTATTAATGTAATAATAAAGTGTTAGAGCTCAGTTTGACATACAGTTCAATTTCCTTCATGCATCACTTTAACAAAAGGCATGGTCACAAAATTGCTTTAGAGAAAGTCGGATGTACAGTAGATTTAGATCACTAATGAGGAGGTCAGTGGGAATAATGCTGGGGAAGAACTCTAGACACAAAGAAACCTCGAGAGGAGCCGAAGTGCACAGTATGCTATCTAATACGGAGCCCCTGTTAATCTGAGCAGTTTACAAAATCAAATGAATACCAAAATGAGTAGTAATGACTGCAAATTGTAGATCTTATTTTTAAACGTCTAACATGTTAACAGACACTGACTCATTTTTTTTATTCCTTTCCCAGTCGGGTTTTTCGCCCTTGCATTCTCGGACAAACATTGACTCATGTGAATTTGTGTTCATACACAAACACACACACACATACATACACACTGCTTCTCTTCTGTGTCCTTCCTCTGAGAGTAACTCACGCCATGTTTGTCCATCCTGAAGCATTGCCAGCTGTGCTCAGCAGAGGGAGTGTTCAGCCTGAGGAATATGAGCTGGACCTGATTCATCTCGGCTGATAGGCAATTAGGCAGCGTGCTTAGTGTTTGCACGCATTCCAAATAATATCGAATACCCTTCCTGCTTTAGTTGTTAAAAATAGGTCTTTGCTGAAATGTGAACTCTGCCTCGTAATTTGGTTTTCATGCACAAATGGCATTCTGTTGCATTTGCTCCATGCGAGTGTAAGTCAGAATTGGCTGACAAAGTTGTTTTGTTGCCATTCAGTGTTCTCAGGCTACACTAAGCACGGCATTTTACTAAACACTCAGTCACACGATTTATAGTCAATAAAACATGACAGGTCACAAAAGGTGCACGAGTAAATAGGATGCAGGTAAATGCCAAAGCTTTACGAACAGTTTGCTTGTCAGCCACACTGTCTGCTTAGACTATAATACAATTTGGTGCTTTTTTTAAGGGTATACAACTGTGTACATTATTTGGCAGCAATCAGAGGAGGTACTGTATATTGGATTTGAGTTAGAATGATTAGGTTATGAATAGATGGGGTAACACTTGCTTAAATAAACAAATTAAGCAGCCCAGCGCAGTGGCATTTTCATTATGCCATGAATATAATTCAGCTAGACAAAATGCAGGTAGACAGAATTCACATTAATATTTTTGCTGCATTAATAATCATCTGACTTCCATATTTGATATAAAAAAAATCTGTTTTCTATACTTTGGTGTTCAGCGAGTTCCCTCTATCTGTAGTTTTGGTGGGTTTCTAGATTGAATTTATTTTGTTAGGAGTTAGCTCCATCAAATTGTACAGGTTTTCGGAATTTAGACTGAACTCAGGAACTTAATGATTGTAAAAAACTTAACTGAACTCGCCTGTAAGAGAAGACAAGACCGTGAAAAACAAAAACAAAAAAAAAACACACAAACATGCTCGCCGTATCATCCGGAGATTGCAAGTTCAAATCCCGGGTGATGTTGTAGCCCCGGCCCCGCAGCTGGGGCTGGACGAGCTCTCTCAGAAAGTAGGGATGGGTAACACTTAGAGCTCTCATCAATCATGGCTCTACAGCCAATCATGGGCGTTTGGGAGCTTATGCAAGTGGAAAGAATGGAAAGCGTTGTGCTCTAAGTGTGTTACTCACATCCCAACAGTGCACGAGCTCGCAGTTAGAAAAGATGAGGTTGGTGTCGTCACATGGCTCTTCGCCCTTTCCTGATTGGTAGTTGTAGCTATCTTGTTTTATCTTAAACAATCTTATTTTCTTATTTCTTATAGTAATGCTCTTTACCAGGAACAGTACTCTTTATAGAAACAAAAGGATTCCATGCAATAATCAGCCTCCTTGCACTGTAAGACAGAATAAAAATAAATAAATCTTGGACCATTGAAACCACCATGTAAAGAAACCAGAATGTCAATGCCGTCTAGTTCAGTAATCCTAAAAATTCTCAATCAATAATTCTTACATATGTTCGTGAAGTCATTTTTCATTGAAGTTTCCTGATCATTTCACCAAAAGCAGACAGGTTATAAAACATATGTTCCTAAACTTGGATGCGGGGGAAAAAAACAGCAGAGGCTGTGCATCAGGTGCTTAAGCTGAGGCTTGCGACATATGCTGCTTCAGCATGCGCTGATAGAGAAAGTCGCGTGACTGCAAAGCTAAAGAAGGATTTACATTTCTGAAGTACATGCATTGATTTGCACACAAGCTGATGCCAGCAGTGCATGAAGCATGTGAGACTGTAACTGGATGTAACCACTTTAAAATATTTTACTTGTACTCATTTTACCACCTGTCTTCAGAAATGCCAGACTGCTCATTGAGGCTGCCTCCCAAGTGAACATAAGCCTGCTGAAGATTTTTAAAATGTTCTGGGTTGCCAGTACACTGTCAAAGCAGTTTGGAAGGACTTCCCGATGCTTGCTGAACAAATGCAAACGACATCTCAAGACATTACCTGTGCAGAGGTGGATTGCTAGAAATAGAGTAGGTTGCTGAGGAAACGAGTTGAGTTTTCATGAGAGATTTTGCAGCAATGGATTTTTTTTGTCTTTTAGTAAAAATGCAGGTGCGATGCCTAATTGCTATATTCCAAAGTACGCAATAACCAATGATGAAACATTTAGAAGTTCATTCCAAGCCACAGAAAGAATGTAATGTCACTATGTTGGAATCTCTCTCTGTCTTTTTCATTTAAATTCAATATCTGACACCACTGCACAATCATAGCTAGCCCCCAAACCGGAATGTCCTCAGGCAAGAAGGAGATCATGACCTTAGCTTTTGGAATAATTTACCTAAGCAGTTGTCTGTGCATATAGAATATGGGCCACAAGCCAATTATGCAACATTCTCAAGAGAGTGTCTAACATGGCCAAGAATCATCTGCTTTCCCAAGAAAAGGACAACTGTCTGACATTGGAAATGACAAATCACAGAACTATTCCCGTGGCCCATTGTCAAACATGCAAACAGCTCACTTTATGTAATTACATACTGTATATCTTACTTAACTCATTTCGTTGCGGTGTTCAAAAGTTTCTTGTTGTAAACTAGGGAATGGACTATGCATATTTGTGGGTGCAAAAAGCAGTAGATTCTACATAGCCTGTGTGGGAATCATCTGAGGGTAAGGTTGTGAAAGCTTTTTGGTGTTGAAACATTAGGATTAAAACAAGCCAAACATACACTACATGGGCAAGTGCTGGGCCAAATCTGCAATGACATTGTATCCAAATACATATACTTCCATTCTTCTTGGAAGGCTGTCCACAAGATTTTGGAGTGTTTCTGTGGGAATTCATGCCCATTTTATCCTGTAGAGCATTTATGAGGTCAGGCGCTAATGTTGGACGAGAAGGCTAGGCTCGCAATCTCCATTCCAGTTCATTCCAAAGGTGCTTGATGGGGTTATAGGACCAGTCAAGTTCTTCCACACTGAACATATCAAACTTTGTCTTTATAGTCCTTGCTTTTTCTACTGTGGTGCAATCATATTGGAATAGGGCCTTCCTCAAACTGTTGCCACAAATTTGGAAGCATAGAATTGTCCAAGATGTCTTGGTATGCTGAACCATTAAAATGCCCTGCACTGGGAAAAGGGGGGCTGATTGAAACACCTGAATTAAAAAATGAACAGCTTTGGCCAAATACTTTTGTCTATATAGTATATCTGTCAACCTGATCAAAATTTTGGAAAGTTGGAAAATGGTGAAAAAGGTTGGAATTCACAATCATAAAGTAGAAAAATCTGATTTCCTTTCAATTGTGGAAGAAGTCTTTAAAAGATTAGATGCTCTGCGACAGATGTGTAAATTATCTGAGGCTTTTTAAGAATATTATTTATACAAACGAAGGGTTGATTCCTACAAGCAACACGTATATAGCAAAGGCAGCTGAATGTGAGAGAGGCCTAATGACCAGAAGAGAAAGCTATGAGAACATCAAAATATTACAGGCAGGAAAATACTGAGAAACCTAACAGAACACTGTTCTGTATTTTCTTGAAAATAAATGGCAGGCCATGCCCCGGGGCCCATAATCCGCAAAATATTAATGTTCAAAAAGGCAAAGTTATTAGCTTGATGATATATTACAAACAGCAGTAATAGTATATAAGGAAACCACTTTGTACCCTGTGAAGGGTATTTACTGCTCGCTTATTAATTACTTAATTATACTTAAGAAGCTATAATGGTCAATTACATCCATGGCAAACTATTTTCTGTAATCATCCATTTTCACCACTAATGAACAGGACTTGGAATCATTGGCTGATAACCGCATGCTAGAAGGCATTTAACTGATAAGCATTTTTATCAGCAGTGAGAATGAATAGATGGTACAGTACATCTTGGTTTTAACAGCATATACAGTACAATGAGGTTTAGTAGATTTTGGGTAGTTTAGGTTTGATTCAGCAAAACTACACTTACATATTCTTGCTAAATACAACACTCTCCTCTGAGGTACTTGGAGTTAATTTCATTTCTACATCAGCATTAGAGCTATGTAATTTAATCAATTATGCAATGTTCTCGGTCAGTCCATTTTGGATTTAGATTTCAAAGAATTTCCGTTTAGAATCAAATCTTGACAAAGTGCTAAAAAATATAACAGCTTTTGCAGAAAATACAAAGTACTTGCATAACCTGCAAATACTCACGTTTTGTGGGAGTATTGCTTTTTCTTCTTTTGAGTTTATGAGCAGTTGGTACGATACTGCAGCCTACTGGACTGGAGAAGATTGGTTGAGACATAAGTTATCAGACATTACTATCAACAACAGCATTTTTAAAATATTTAATAGATACATTTAGTAGTTTTAAATAACATTAAACATTTGGGCTATTGAATTGATTTCAAATACCCCAAAATTTAATTAAATCAAGCCAATGTTCTACCTGTGATTTAAGGTCTAGTAAGCAATAATTGTTTGGAATGAACAGATTTACAACATAATAAACAGATAAAAGGTGATTAGCGACTTAGCGATTAGCACTGTTGGCTTGCACCCTCATGGTCCATGTTTGATTTTCGCCTCAGGGTCTGTTTGCATGGAGTTTGCATGTTCTTAATGTGCTTGAGGGGTTTCCTCTGTGTACTCCATTTTCCTCCCACAGTTCAAAGTTATGCAGATTAGGCTAACTTGCATTCCCAAATTGCCCATAGTGTGTGAATGTGCGAGTGAATGTTGCTGGAGGTCCTACCACAGCTGTATAAATGGGAATAAACACAATGGTCACCATTGGCTGACATGGTCCCTAGTTGTACTACAGAGGATGGAATGGAAACAGATAAAAATACAGATACAAACACAAAGCACACTGTTAATTTATTTTATTTATTTTTTTTTTAAATAGAAGTTTGCCCCAGTAGCGTTCCCTTAACACTGACATATTTTCTGAAAACCATATTTCTCTGCAACTTCTTAAAATTACATTCAAATTTGCTTACTCTGTAGTTAAAGGAATGAAAACTTTTTGGAAACTTAAGCAGGCATTATAATAAATGCTGTTTTAAGAACCCTGTTTTGACTCACAGAAAAAAACTGAGTGCATCCAAGCTTCAGCAAAGATCCTGACAGCATGTTCAGGAAATGTTTCGGATCTTCCTATTATGTAACGAACCCGAAAAATAAATGAGATGTATTATGAACTTGAGCAATGTCACAGAGGATAAATTTGTGGCACATACAATTTGTTCGGAACCCCTACTAAGTCTGTACACAACACTCCACAGCATGCACATTCTTTCTATTTTTACTTTAGGAATTCTCACCCACTCTTCCTTGCAGAATGCTCTTAGTTCGGAAATGTTCTTGGCCAGTCTTCCATGCCCAGGATCTGTAACGAATCCAAAAAAGTGAACTGTGACGACCATTCCAGAGGTTTTCAACAGCATACCCTTGTATTTTATTAAATATTACTTGGTAGATTTTTAGGTTTGCATTTGATCATTGTCCTGTTGTACATACTGTAGCAGCCAATTTCTTTTCAGTTTCAGATTCTTGATTGGCTATCACATTACCTCTTAAAACTGGCACATATTTACTGGAATCCCAATCATCCATCTGCCTGAGCAATGTTTCTTTGGGCCACGGGCATAACAGATTCACCCTGGTGCTTAACAGCTGGCAAGGAGTTCTTTTTATCAAATACTGCTCTTTTTTTTTTTTTTTTTTTTTTTTTACAAATTGTGGCCGGAGGATACATTTATGCTCTGCAAATTCCAACCCTAACCCACAACCATCTTATATCTGTAAGCATATAGTTCATATTTAATAATAAAAATTAAGCTTCCAGTTCAAATCCATATCCTGATACATTCTGTGGTGGCACTGCATTACAGCCCTAATTTAATCTGTATACCTATTCTGTTAAATGTATTAAACTTGTATTTATATACACTTTTAACAATGGTCATTGTTGCAAAGAAGCTTTACAGAATCAAAAGAAAATTAAGATGACAATGAAATATATGAGAAAATATGTATGAATAAAATTTTTTAAAATCAGTCTGGCCCCTGGACGATCCAGTCGAGGGCGATAATGGGGAAAGAAAAACCTCCTGAGATGGAAATAGGAAGAAACCTTTAGAGGAACCAGACTCATCAAGGAACCCATCCTTATTTGGGTAATAATGGATACCAGGGATTGATCTGCAGTCATACTGTGTGTTAGGCAGCTGGAAGCTCAATATAACATGCGAGGTGTTTAAGTTTTAACATTTTCATTACTGGGGGCGCAGGTACAAAACTGTAGGAATGTCAGTGATGAACTATTGAGTGACTGCAGGCACAAGTCTTTACAGGGCAGCTGTCTGCATCAGCCAAGGTTGAGTCTTTATAGTAAAGTGGAACTGTCCCCAGTCATCACACATATTCCAAGCTGACCACATGGGGCCTCCATGTGACTGGATCTCAGAGCTTATGAAAGCCATGTGTAGCTCGACAGAGAATATATTTTTATAATAATATATTATTTTTATAATATATAAATACACACACACACACACACACACACACACACACACACATATATATATATACACACATATATACATACATACATACATACACACACACACACATACATACATACATACATACATACAGTGGAACCTTGGCTTACGAGCATAATTCATTCCAGAAGTATTTCAAAACACTCGTAAACCAAATAAAATTCTCCCATAAGAAATAATGGACGCTCAAATTATTCGTTCCACAGCCCAAAAAAATAAATACATAAAAATAATTAACACAAAATATTAAGTAAAAATA
>JAOVVA010000028.1:7728970-7757130 GCA_028565275.1 Leiocassis micropogon | reverse complement strand
TAACTGATTACTTTTTAAAGACAGTAATTTTGTAATGTAATTAGTTACTTTAAAAAGTAACGTCCCCCAACACTGCTTATATATAAATAAATATTTTAGCCGTACTGTAATAGTCAAGCATATTTCCAGCAAAAACTTTGTCAGTGAACTATAAGGTCAAAAAGAAACAGAGGTTCATTAATCATAATTGAGGTAAAATGTTCAATTAATTGTGATTCATTTGAGGTCATATTGCCCACACTATGTATCGACTGGAAAATAAAACAGAACAGAACTTGGACTGCAAACTAACATTACCACAGTGCTTATACTACAATATCCCACATACTGTAACTTTGTTAAGTATTTGTTAAGAGTTGTTCGCACAACATCCAAAATGTCTTGTAACCTGTAATGTAACGTACAGTATCGTGGATGCAAAGTGACAAATAGCTGTCATTTATTACTGCTTGGGTGACTCCAGAGACAATAATAGAATGTAAATATCCATTAGACTTCAACATTTTACTCAAATGCACTGAACCATCTAATTTACTCGTGGCAGGTCCTGTGCTGCACGGCTTGTAGTCCTCGTCCAATGATCATGTGACCGTAAGAAATGGTACGATTTGCTGACCACATGTTGGATTTTCGTTAAAAAAGGAACTTTTAAGGTTCCAAAATCAGGTTATAGAGTGGTTTTCAAACTAAATGATATGTTATAGACAGCCTTGTATATCAGAGAAAAATAAATTGGCAAATGATTGAAAGTCCCATAATTCCATTTATTTTTTCATTTTATATATATATACACACATCCCACAAAACACACCCCACAAATACAGTAGCATTTGTGTCTTGACTGACCTGATCATTTTGTCTAAGAATGTATTGTTTTTGCTTCATAGATGCACCATGATGCACCATAAAGTGCAATACATTCTCTTACTGCAAATCTGACTTTAATGTATAATGCATGAGCAGGTCTCGAAAGTGTTCTTAGCGAAACGGCTATTAAGATGCACTGCTTTGAAGACTGTGGAGACTCCTGAGAACCCAGGGGCCATGCTGTATATATCACTTTTTTTTTACTTTCAGCATGAGTAGAACTTGTTCTTTCAGACTGATCTGGGATTTATACGATGATTTAAGATAAGGGGTTTGTGTGGGATGTTCTGGTCCAAGCCGGGTAAAAGATGGCATCTTCCAGCTGGATGTCATACCTCTGGGGCTACTTAAAAGCTGCTGATAGCAGATAAGCAGATCTTGGCTTGTCTCCAATGGACAAGAGGCCAATGTAGCCATCCCAGACTTAGCTTGACCTAGCACATCACCTTGGAAGTGAACAGGAATACAAATGTACAGATATGATATAAACAACAACAAACAAACAAGTATGTGCATTTTAGTTGATGCTTTGGACATCTGCTGATTTTTAGAAAGGATTCTGATTCAAAACGTTAAGGTTTAGAAGTTATTAGTTATTATTTTGGTGCGACATGGGTAGGGGTGGCTCGGTGGTTAAGGTGTTTAAGAGACTGCGAACCAGGAGGTCCCTGGTTTGTGCCCTGATGCCGCCTGGTCACCACTGTTGGACCCTTGAGCAGGGTCCTTCACCCCTCAAGTGCTCAGATACAACCCTGTAAATAATTGTCACAGAAACAGTGGATGTATATCCATTGCCCAGCGTGCTAGATGCCATGTAGACTGAATCATCCATCCATCCATCCATCCATTTGATGCGCATTCTTCTATTCATTGACTGGATAAAAATTCATATTGCAAAAAAGATGATTTATTCTGCAGTTTGCTGCTAGCTTAATTTTATTTATCTCTTTTGTCCATTCAGGTTGGGTTGTAAACCCGGTCATCAAATCAGTGAAAATGAAATCAGCACACTGGACAGTGTTATATACAAACTATATAGCTGTGGGTAACTATTATATTGATGTTTCATTTACAGAAGCGTGGCATTACTTCTCTGAAAGTAAGCCTTCAAAAATGAAATGTAAAAGATGCATGTCTGCTATCTGTACACATGATAGCACAAGTAAGAGCCCATAAAGAGCTAAAAGTTAATGAAACCGGTTTTTAAATGAAATTACAAATCTGTGCTTGGTACTGAGCCGCTGATGTTGCATGGTGGTTATTTTCCATTTTGCACCTAGTAATTGACTGGGTGCCATTAAATATGACATTCCCAAAGGTTATGGGCTCAAGTTGCATAATTAATGGCCACGGATTTGGTATCTAGTGGACGCAACACCATAATCTGTTTTAAAAAGTGTTTTTTTTATGGTCTTAAAACATTAACAGATGGCTTCAACATATTGTGTTGTGGCGTTAATATATAAATTTTTGTCCCTGCCTTTTTAGATGAGCTTGTAAAGTTGCAAAGGTTTTTGAGAAAGTTTAGCCATATTAGGGTTTAAAAATGGGATGTTTAACTTTGCAATGTTTTTAGCACCATTACCGTTGTTACGCCGAATAAAAAACTAAATTGAAATATTTTACTTTCTAGCCCCTATCAAATGTTAAAGGATATATAACATTATATAAAGTTAAGATTACCTGTTGTTTAAAATTTATGAATGCTGCTATGTTGGATAGATAATGCCTAGATGATGTGTGCCTGTAAGGAGCATCTTTGCTAAATACTGTACCTAACTAGCTAGAAATTGTCTAAGAATTAATGTAACTAGAAACGTACAGTATGTGAATTAACATAAGCTAGCTAGGTCTAAACAAATTTAAGTAAACTAGCTGGTTAATGTTCCCACTTTATACATTTTTGGGTTTATGTTTGTTAGGTTGATCGTGTTTACTATTTTATTAAGTGGCTTTCAAGGTAGACATTGTTGAAAGTGTTGCCTGCCCACTGAATGTGCTATTTTTAATGATGTCCATGGAAAAAAAATATGTTAGAAAAACTTTTTGGAAGAAATAAATATTTCTTGGCACAGGGCCGTAGTGCACTGTCGCATTTCATCTCCTAGGGCCGGGTTAGATTCCCACCAAGGGTCTGTGTGCAAGGAGTTTGCATGTTCTCCCTGTTCTTGGTGGATTTTAGCCGGGTTCTCCGGTTTCCTCCCACAGTCCAAAGACAATTAGGCTAATTGGCGTTTCCAAATTTCCCATAATGTGTGAATGACCGTGTGAGTGTGTGTGTAGGTGTGTGTGTCCTGTGGCAGATTGGCACCCTGTCCAGGGTTTACCCTGCCTCGTGCCCTATGCCAGGCATGGGCACTAGGAGATGTAGGGCACAAGGCGGGTCACATATTTTCTTTGATGAGGTCATTCATGACTGTATCAATGTTCCTGTTATATTTGAAATGGTGATCCTAGTATTAAAATATTAAATGTCAATAACTAAATCTGAAGTTTATGTTGACTAGTGCAGATCTATGCTTTCTGAAAAAAGGTTTGTGCAAGTTTGGTCGATTTCCCCTGAATGGTTTCCCGAAAAAAAGGAGAAAAGTGTGAAAAGCAGACGAATTCACTGCTAATACACGTAACTAATTAAAACCATGGCACATAGTTTGCTCACATCAGTGTTTTTTTTATATGCTTTTTTATCAGTACAAATAATCAAGTCACCTTCGCAAGTCTATAACATAAAATTAGATATTAAGATAGATAAGGTAAGATATTCAGTGATCCATAACACAAATTGCTCAGTATTACCACTAAAATGAAATAGTAATACAATAATATAAGACTTTGCAGCCACTTTCGGGTCATCTAGACTCGTAATAACCAAACACTTCACCTTGAGGATCAGTGTAATAAGCTTCAATTCCTCTGATTATCCCATATTTTCATTTTTTGCTCAAGAAAAACAAGCTGGGGTCCTTTCAAAGGACATCGTCAATGTTTCCTTCCAGCTTTCTTTTGTAGCCTAAACAAAACCAGTACACCCCTGAGAGACCTTTTGAGAGCAGAATGTGACTCCGTAGGGGGTTTGAAACCTAATGAGCTTTAAATAAATATATAATTTCCTTTACATCATTAATTGTAGCAGTCCCCGTCAAGATGGATCTTCCCCCTACCGCAGTGACACTCTCTTACTGTGTCGTGATTCGATTAGGAGTCGCTGCCGGCTCTTGCCATGTGGATTTGAGAAAGGATGAGGAGAGGGTATAATAAAGGTGGCAATCAAACAGTAATTTACTTCCAAGTGTGAAAGAAGTGTAAGACAGTAACATATCAGTTGGGAAAAGACAACGCAGCTTTTGAAGGTCCTTGTGAATGTATTTTAGGTTATAGTACTTTGTAGCAAAGATATATTATAAAGAGCAGCAAATGGAGCTACCATTGACGCTTTGGTACTTTGGTATTTTTCTTCTTGTATTTTTGATTAACAGCAACAATTTTGGGAAATAAAACTTTTAAGATCATGTAAATCTTTGTGAGGTCTTGTTGTTTTTTATGTTGTATAGTCAGGCATTTTTAATCTATATTTATTGTATTAGCTATTTTATCCTGCCAATTTGGATTTGTTTGGTTTATTTCCATTTTGTCCTTTGACTTAGAAACTATAAGACTTACATTTTAAAGTAGTTGTGCACGAACCTGCTTTCCTTGATTGCCATTTTGAGATGTTAGTTTTCAATGATGGGTAGTCTGGGACTTTGAATCCTTAAGACTATGTTCAGTGTTTTTCCGTGGCCCTTTGGATTTTTGGTATTTCTGTCAGCAGATGTCAGGATGGTGGAGGAGGTGTAACATACATGCAGACCTCCTTTATTACCAAACTTTTATACAGTTCAGAACAAAACACGATCTCTGGACTATAACTTAGCATTACCATAATAATGAGCATGAAAACAAAAGGAGACAAAGCGTCTCACATTAATAATGACAAACCGTACAAAATAAACAAAGCCAGACAGTAAAACGCAAAAATGCACCAAGAAGACACCAGTTTATCGGCCGTACATAAATATCGATCAATATTCTTCTTGTTGACTGGCATCAGTCTATTTCAAAACAAGATGACATTCATTGAAGCCAGGGGGCATTGATTATTTGGTGAGGCATATAAATGTCCAGGAAAACTTTTAGAAAGAGATGAGGCTACAGTATAATACCTCCAGCAGCAGAGACAATTGTTTTGTTGCAATAAAATGTCGGCTGTGCTAGAGTATTTCACTAATTATTAGTGATATACAGATTAGTGATATTTCAAACACTGAAAGAAAGATTTTATACTTAATTTTTCTAAATGCTTTTATATTTACACATATCACTCACTCACTCACTCACTCACTCATCGTCTATACTGTACCACTTTATCCTGTATTCAGGACTTCTTGGGGCCTGGAGCCTATCCCAGGAAACTTAGGGCATGAGGCAGGGTACACACTGGACGGGGTGCCAGTTCATCGCAGGGCACACACACATTCACACACTACAGGCAATTTGGAAACACCAACTAGCCTAAGTCTTTGGATAATGGGAGGAAACCGGAGTACCCCGGGGAAACCCACCAAGCACAGGGAGAACATGCACACAGACGGGAGGCGGGAATCGAACCCTTGACTATGGAGGTGCAATTGGACAATGCTAACCACTAAGCCACTGTGCCGCCCTATTTACACATAATTACTTTTAAATTGTGTTTCACAAAAAAAGGTTTTTGTTAAGCTATGTACAGTAAGTACTGACTTTTTCTTAATACCGTCTTAGATAGTTGTATAGAAGGCTAAAAGGGCTTTTGAAATGGTCATATGAACAAAGGTTACATTAAAGATTGTTTCATAAATTTGAAGGATTGGCACACAAGGCACACCCATGCCACTTGGGCATGTGGTCCAATCCCACAGAAAGACAATGCAGCACAAATCAGGGCACAGGAGGCCAAGAGCCCAAGGCCACCAGCCAAGGTTACAAACTCCCCAGATTCTAATCTGATCAAGCACCAGACAAACAAGTCCGATCCATGAAGGTCCCACCTCGCAACCCAAAGGGACCCACTTACCATTGTTGATGAATAGTGTATATACTTTATGTCAGTAAAGAAATCCTTGGCTTAGACTTTTAACCATGAAATCCATGCCAGCACCTGAACCTGGACTGTTTTTCACAATTAGCTACAAAAGAAGATAATTAGTATTCTCCCATGACTTTCATGGCAGCTCTTGGCATCAGATCTGACCAGGCGGCCTTCAAGCTCATCTGCTGGTGTTGTACAAAGCTGTGCATGAACAATACATCTATGTAATACAGGTTTATAATTTGGTCAGATCTTAGATCAGAGTAAAAACATTTTGATTTAGTGGTTTGATAATTATATCCTAACAGGCAGTGCCTTACAGAAACAGCATTTGGCCAGTTAAACTGCTCACATGGCATAAATGCATTACAGTTTCAAAAGACAAAACAGAAAATAAGAAATTATATTCGAGGTGCCTCTGCTCAAACCTGTTTCTTAAGAATCGACTTGGAATACTAAGCTCAATGAATACATCATTGACTATTGCTTCTTTTGGAGGATCTTGCACATCACTGCATAACCAGGCAGTCGCTGTAGTTTAGATTATTCTTCTGCCCCACAGAATCCATCAAGGATCACAAATGTAAATGTGGTCTAATGTAAAATTAATGATCCCAGGCTAGGTTTGGGCTGTGAATGAGTTCATATGAGCTGCATGCCATTATCAAGGAAAAGGACAACATCTGCATACACCCACACTGCCTGTATGTTTCATGCTGGTAAATGTTTACCCTCTTGTGTGTGTGTGTGCGCGCGCGCATGCTTGCATGTGTGTGAGCTCTCTCAGCTCCCCTAGTGGTCACATTACTCTTTTTAATGGATGTCTTGACTACTTGTTCACTGAAGAATATGCATTATTAAAATTAGATGACATAGCACATTAATGTGGGTGAAGGCCATCTCAAAAAATTCCCCAAAGTGATTTTTTTTTTATACTTGTCATGAACATAGCACAAAAAATATTACTATTACCGTATATTTGAAAAAGAAAAACAAGTGAAATCAGAGGTAGATGAAGACTCAATAATTGCATTGTTACATTTAATTTTCAAGGCTCTTAATGCAAATTTTTCCTTTTTCAGGTACTGGATTGAAAGTAGGTATTATTACTTTAGAAAGGTCAGAGACCAATTTCCTAATTTCAGTCATCTTGCAAAGGTCAGACTATTTCTTCTCGCTATTCTTTTTCAAAATCTGCAGCCAGATGCACCATATTGTATCCAATCCATAACCCCAAAGCTGCTGGATTTAATAAAGACCAAATGTTGCACAGAGCAAAATTGTGAATGATCTTAGTAGTGGGCATTTGTAGGAAATCATAGTATATAGGGGGTTGCACAATGAAACTGAAACACCTGGTTTTAGACCACAATAATTGATGTTGTAGGACTTCCTTTTGTGGCCAATACAGCATCAATTTGTCTGGGGAATCACAGATACAAGTCCTGCACAGTGGCTAGAGGGATTTTGAGCCATTCTTCCTGCAGAATAGTGGCCAGGTTACTACATGATGCTGGTGGAGGAAAACGTTTCCTGACTCGCTCCTCCAAAACACCCCAAAGTGGCTCAATAATATTTAGATCTGGTGACTGTGCAGGCCATGGTAGATGTTCAACTTCACTTTCATGTTCATCAAACCACTCTTACACCGGTCTTGCTGTGTGTATTGGTTCATTATCATCCTGATACACGGCACAGCCTTCAGGATACAATGTTTGAACCACTGGGTGCACATGATCCAGAATGGTTCGTTAGTTCTTGGCAGTGACGCGCACATCTAGCACAAGTATTGGGCCTAGGGTATTCCATAATATTGCAGCCCAAACCATCACTGATTCACCCCCCATGCTTCACTCTGGGCATGCCACAGTCTGGGTGGTTCACTTCTTTGGGGCTTCTCCACACCGTAACTCTCCCGGATGTGGAAATGACAGTGAAGGTGAACTCATCAGAGAACAATACATGTTTCACATTGTCCACAGCCCAAGATTTCCGTTGCTAGCACCACTGAAACCGACGTTTGGCATTGGCACGAGTGACTAAAGGTTTGGCTATAGCAGCCCAGCAATGTACATTGACCCTGTGGAGCTCCCGATAAACGGTTTTAGTGGAAACAGGAGAGTTGAGGTGCACATTCAAGTTTCAGTTGAAACTTCAAACTTTTCAAAATTCAGCAGTGAGTTGGGCAGCTGTGGTTTAAGCACCCGGACCCCTTTCAGGCAGCCTCCTTTTGTTACTCCTGTCTTGTTCACAGATGCGCCAGCGAAACGCGAACCAACAATTTGTCCTCTTTTGAACTCTGATATGTCACCCATAATGTTGTGTGCATTGCAATATTTTAAGCAAAACTGTGCTATTACTCTGCTAATTAAACCTTTACACTCTGCACATTTCAACAGTAAGAGCAATCAATGAAGGTTGGCCACCAGGCTGGTCAAATTTAGCCATGAAACCTCCAACAATAAATTGGCCAGTGTTTCAGTTTCATTGCTCAACCCCTGTATATCATAGTATATAACTATAGTGAACCTGGTCACTGTTGGGAACAGATCAACAACAGCAAAATACATGCAATGAAATATAAGGTTTTTCTAAAGCTCTCCTAATTCATATATAACCTTACTCGCTCACTCATTGTCTATACCGCTTTATCCCGCTAATGTTTAAAGTGTCATAAAAAACAGCCGAAGAAAAACATGAAATAAAATTAATCAAGCCCACAACTGCTTTTTGAAAAAAATCAGCCTCCTCTTCATCTCAATTCAATTCGGCTACATGCTGCTAGAGCTACAGCAGAATGTGAAATACATCGTCTTATGTTTCAAACACCCCCTCCACGCAAACGGAGATTGCACTTTGGAAACAGTTAGTTTTAAAACAACAAATTAGAAATGTGTCTTCACTACAGTTGACTTGTTTCCCAACATAAGGATTGAGAAAAAGTACTGTACAATGCTGGACTTGTTGGGGGGTGATTTCATGACTTTTCTTGTAGAGTTGGAGTAGACAAGAAGCAAAGACACAGAGAGTGCGCATTATCTGTCTCGGCCTTGAAAGCTAAAGTTTAATTAGCCAGTTTTGCATTTGTTACATTAAAAGAACCAGGCTGTATTAATAGTTTATGAGTGTTGTTGCAATTATCTTACATTTATACCCAGGAACGTAAAACCAATTAAAGTACTGTAATAACCAGATGCAACTGGCCTTAATAAAACTGATGCCCTCTTGAAATATAACATAATTATATCATATGTTCAAGTTGCAGTCATGTACAAAATGACTGGTTGTGCAACATATGCATTTTTTAATTATTATTATTTTTTAAATAAATACAGGATTTGTTTTCTTGCCAGGGAAAATGTTACGGCAAGAAATTCTCTGACACAAAAAAATTTCAATCCAGTCCTAATTAAGACCACAAAGATAACTATCATATTTATTCCACTTCTTTGCTTTCTTCTTGGCTTGTCTCTACTGTATGTGAGTTGACCTGCTCTGCGTTCTCTAGCGTGCTAGATTATTTCAAATTGGTATTAATAATTCCAGTCCTGGGGGGGCGCATGTTATATAAACTGCCTGGATGGACTCCTAAACCCTTTACTTGGGTTGTCTCATCCAATTTGCGTTCTAGAGTAATGTAATAAAGCAGAGGGCCTTCTTTACCAAACCCCTATTTGTACAAGATTTGATTAATTTATTTTTTAGTTTATCATCAAAACAACATAGCAGAAATCTTTTTTCTAGTATGCATGTATATTGTGAGTGCTACAGTTAAATGTCCCTCACTCACACATCATTGTCTTTACCACTTTATCCTGTATTCAAGACCACGTGGGGCTTGGAGCCGATCCCAGGAGATTTAGGGCACGAGGCAGGGTACACCCTGGATAGGGTGCCAATCCATCGCAGGGCATACATACGGACACACTCTCATTCATACAATACTGGCACATAGGGAATGCTTATTAGGTAAATATGCATCTTAGGGCTATGGGAGGAAACTGGAATAGCCGGAGGAAACCCACCAAGCATGGGGAGAACATGCAAACTCCATGCACACATAGTCGGGAATCGAACCTGGCTGGGAATCGAACCCTGACCATGGAGGTGCAAGGCGGAGTGCTAACCAATACACCATCGTGTTGCTGGTTAAATGTTCCTATTTATTTAAAGAAAAGAAAGAAAAAAATCTAAATGTGATTTCCAACTCATAGGCATGACACGATTCCTCTGTGTAAGCATTCTGATGTTTCTCAGCTCCCTCGAGCAAAACTAATTTGTGTCGTCATCTAGTCCTTGTGTATGTATAACATGCTGTAAGTGCAAAACAATAGCCTGCACAAGTAAGTACGGGAGCTTCGCAAGGATGAGTATTATGCAGCAATGTACCAAAATTGCAGCTGCACTATAATGACATGAGCTATTCCCGCTGTCTCATGAAAGATGCATAGGAGCTGAAACAAGCTTTTCAAATTTTGTCCATTTAAGTCACTGAACACTTTTTCTTCTGTCTCTAAGGGGAAACTTTAATGTTCCTGCTATAAACATACAACAAAGCCTTCCTTGTTCAGTAATCATTCCTAGTAGCACCAATTTTTGGTGCTACAAGTCTGACTTGTGATACCAAATCAGTCTGATACTGTGCTCATTCAATCATACCTGTGATCCAATACCACAGCATAAATCAGATAGGTGTGTGGAGACAGCATGAACTCATTAAAAATAAGCACCATGAATTGTGGACATGCAACACCAGTGGAACAAGCACCCCCCTCCCCTTGTTTTAATGTGTAAACGCGATTCTTTTTTCCTGACTGTTTTTACAAAAAAGAAGTTACTGACCCTGCTTTGAAAATAAATAAATAAATAATTGGGCTTACTTCATCCTTGTAATAAAAACATGGGTAAGTTAAAACAGAGTGAGTGCATATATAATTGGGATACTAGTACAGGTGTTATTTGGCTTGTCTTTTATTGGAGGACTGAGCGGGTTTTCAATACTACATAGGGGGATCTGGCAACCTTGTAGTGCTTGGAGTGTTCTGGCAACACTGGTAAGCACAAAGCCACTCATTCACTCAGTCATCGTCTATTCCACTTGTATGCAGGGTAACAGGTTACCTGGGCATGGTGACTTAGGCCATGAGGTGATGTACACCCTGAAAAGCGTGGCAATCTATTGCAGGGCACACACGTACAGTACACACAAGGTTATTCATACACTATGGCCAATTTAGGAACTTCAATTGGACTGTTCGAGGAAACCCATCAAGCACGGGAAGAACATGCAAACTCAACGCACACCGATCCGAGGCAGGAATCGAACCCAGACCCTGGAGGTGCATGGCGAGAGAGAGAGACAGAGAGAGTGCTAACCACTAAGTCACTGTGCTGCCAGCACAAAGCCAAGCAAATGGAAATAGAGTTTGTGCAAGTGTTTTTTGTTCTGGAACGGGGCCCAAATATCACATCATAGAGCAGTTTGTAAATTCTTCTTTAACACAATGATGGTTTAACTTAATCAGTGGTTCACACGTATTCCAAATTGTTACAACACTAGAGGTAACTCACTCGCTCGCTCATCGTCATTACCGCTTAATCCCTGGACAGGGTGCCAATCCATCGCAGGACTAGTGGTAACTGATTAATATAAATTAATTTGTTTTTGTGAGCCATTAAAGAAACAGGAGCAGCACCATTCTAAACCCAATGATGAGTCGGACAACCTCGGCTTAAAGGTTAATCACCTGAAGCTGAACCACGAAACTCCAACTGAATGAGTGGTTTTCCTGTTCAACTCTTTCATGTCTTTATTCAGTGCCTGATCAGAGCCGTCTCGCAAACTTTTCCATCTTGTCTCTTCAAGGCGAGACTTTGGAGAAACGTTGTCACATCCGTTCTGACAGAAGTGAGTGGTAAATGTAAATATTTAACCAGGCTTCATCACTTCATCACATGGCCACTGACAAGGACCTCTTCTCTTTCTCTAAAAAAAGGCTTCGTTTGAACAGTAAATCCATTGCAGGTGTATTTCATAGACTAAGGAGCTACCGGTTGGAAGAAACTGCTTTCAAAGTTGAATTAAAAAGGGATCTTTTGCAAAATGATACACCATCAACATCGCGCTTCAAATTAAATCTGTTCCTGAACGTAAACCACTCATGCTGATAAATGGCTCTTGTATAATTATTCTCCCAGCAGGAAAATAATTTGGTCAACAGCTCTTAAGCGTATACTTATTTCAAGACCTAGGAATTATGTATTCCCATTACCGTTAGATGAGTGCTTAGCTGTAATTGACTGTAGTATTCAAAATAGTGAATGAGCGGAGTGTTTTATTTTGGCCCAAATTTTGATTGATATAGCTTTTACGCAAATTCTTAAATTATTCTGAATTACATTTATTCCCTTTATATTTTTTTATTATTTTGGCTGTAAACACATATCCTTGCTATTCCTCAATCGATGTATACAGTGTGGATGAATTAAAGTTTAAAATGTCATTCCACCTATCTCATGCTTTGAAACGCAGCCAGTACCAATCAGCATGTGTGGGAAATTTCTCACATTAGCTTATTAATGATACGTGTTCGAGTAGCTGACGGATGCCAGTTAAAACTCGAAGATCTCTTTGTAACCTTAAAAAAATAATAAATAACGGCACACAAAATGAAGAGAGAGTGGGAGTGTGACAGTGTGAGATGAAGGAGGATTTGGAAACTGAAGGTAAAGTCTAGTTCAAGTGAGCAAGACAAGTGAATTGCTGCTTTTTTATTATTTGTCTCTTCAGATGAAGGCAACAAGAAAAGGCACTTGACAGCATCCATCAAAAGTGATACAAGCCTTCAGGCACTGTAACCAAACACTAAAGCTATCCTTGTTAATTGGATGTGAGCTGTACCACTGCTCAATGGGGTTTAGTCACTTTAGTAGCTTATTGTCAAGCTTTTACAGCATACATCGGGCTAGTGCAGAGCCGAGAGCTGGGATTTATCTACAGATTTCTGCCTTTGAGCTTCATATTCTCAGTCTTGATGTCATACAGTATTTCCAGTATTTATCTTGAGTGTAGTTACATTGATCCTAAAATTTCATTAATACATTAGAATAATACATAATTCATTAGAACCACCTTGATTGGAAATAAGAATTTTTAATAAGAATGAGAGGAGTAGTGTAAACCAACCTTGGATAATCCATTCGGTAGGTGAATATTAGCCAAGCAAAGACTTAATCTGCTCATTTGTCTAAGATTGGAATGAATATAATTCCAGCCATTTTACAGTAAATGCATCACTTGTGATGGAGACTATGTTGAGTAATACCTTTGTATAGAGGAAGAGTTACTCTGCCAACTTGTGCAATTTAGGCGACCTGAGTTACGGATCAGAAGATCGGCGGTTCGAGCCCCAGCTCCGCCAGGTTGCTGCTGTTGGGCCCTTGAGCAAAGCCCTTAACCCTGTCTGCTCCAGGGGCGCCTTAAAATGGCTGACCCTGCGCTCTAACCCCTGCCTACTAACAAGAACCTGGGAGATGCGAAGAATTTCACTGTGCAGGAATGTATGTGTGACAAATAAAGGCTGAACTTAACTTAACTTATGAAAGCCATGCCCACATTTGCTTTACTTTTGGTACAGCCGTTGAGACTGAATTCTTGTAATCAATCATAATTTCTGAAAATAAAGACAGATAAATATGAACAAAAATACATTTTAAATAAATTGCTCTTTTGCACCTATATGTCTTCATTATATGGTGAAATATGATATTTATTTATTTTTTCTATTTGGTTTTCTTTTAGTTTCACGCGACACATAATTAAACAACCCAATGACAAAAAAAACAACAACATATGTATACAGTAGTTAAAGAATCTTTCCAATACTCAGAGTGATTAAAGCAGAAAGCAGAAATCATAAACATCACAAAATAGAACAGAGATCCACAGTATAAATTGCTACATAATCATATAAATAATCATAATTGTACAATACATTTTTGTGTACAGTATAATAGCTTTTGTTGTTTGTTCGTGGTGGTGGTGAGGCTGATGAGTCCAAATATCTAGAACCCATTTAATTTCTGCAGTTCTACAGCCCTGTTCTTTGGCTCAATTTGTGTCTCAACTCCCATCTATAGAAAAAAAAAAATTCAATTTAAATGCTTTCACATTTTTATTAGAGTTTGAGGGAACCAGTTCATCTTGCAGAAACAAACTGACTTGCCTAAATTAGCCTCACCAAAAAAAAAAGAAGGTATCAACGTTTCATTCAAATAGACAAAATCCTGCATATGTAAAAGTACCCAAAGAAGGAAAAGTTCCTAAAACATCCCTTCAAAAATTCTCATCCCTCCAAGCAGCATGGTGGCTTAGTGGTTAGCACTGTTGCCTTGCACCTCCAGGGTCTGAGTTCTATTCCCGGCCAGGTGTGCTGAAGTTTGCATGTTCTCCCCGTGCTTGGTGGGTTTCCTCCAGGTACTCAAGTTTCCTCCCACGGTCCAAAGACATGCAGATTTGGCTTATTGCCGTTCCCAAAGTGCCCAGAGTGTATGTGTATGTGTATGTGTGTGTGCCCTGCAATGGATTGACATCCAATCCAGGGTGTACCCCTTCTTGCGCCCTAAGTCTCCTGGGATAGGCTCCAGGAGCTCCCAGCAAGTATTCATCCCTCCATTACCTATGCTTCTTATCCGGCACTGCTGCGGTTTTGTGGAGTTGAGCCAATCCTGGGAAACCTGGGACACAAGGCAGCGTGCACAACTAATATCTGTTTAAATGGATGGCCATTAGCTTCTTTCTTGGAGTCTGTACTTTCAGCTTCTTGTGAGATTTTTTTTTCTTTCTTTTTTTTGGCTCAGTGCTGCTGCTCCCCCCTTTGAGTTCCCAGCGTTATTAAGGATATTGAAATCATTATTTCATCAAGCAGATGAAATGTTTGTCAGGTGAGGTCAGCACTTTGAAATAAAAATCAAGGCAACTCCCATCCAGAGAGAACAGAGCACAGGATGAATCAAATAACTGGCTATTAGATCTCATACCTGGTAGTTCAGGGGTCTTATAATCCCCTTTCTGCATGTAAATCTTTTCATTTAGTACAGATTTTCAATTGAGACTGCACTTACTGAAGATTTCAATGGCAACAGTGGTTAGGGCAGAGCAGAGGATGGATGAGCCTCATCACGATAAAGTGCTTTGCTTAAGTTCAGGTGATGAGCATTTCTTTGGTGATATGACTTCGAACATGTGCGAATCTATGAAATCTTTAATGTAGATAAGCCTAAAGTCCGGGCTGTGTGATGGAGAAACCATGTGCAAAGCTGTACTGATTTTATACCTTCTAGCTATTGCATGGGTCATTTAACCCAGCACATGATGCTATTTGCTGTTCGTCATTTTGCTGACATGTGCCCTTGGAGTGAACCACCAGCGCTACCGAAAGATACTATGCATCATGCAAAACCATTTGTTTGACTGAACTTCATCTGTTTGACGGATCACTAACCGCTGCACTGCACTGTAGTGTCTGACCAAGTAGTTGGTATAAATGAATGCTGTTAAGCTTTGGTTTTTGTCTGATCCATCCATTTTAGTGCTATATTTTGGTACCTGAAATAATTGCAATTTTTCTTCACTTTAAGCATTGATTTCTAGAAAGAAGAAAAATTAGACTATGACTATAGAATATGACAAGTTATACCTTGAAATCAATAAAAGAATAACATCTAAAAACAGACTGTTCAACAAAAGGACAATTCGTAATGTTTTATTTAGCCAAAAAATTATTTTTGAACAGCTGTACAGTAGATCAGCCAAATGATCAGCCATAACATTAACATCATATAACATTAACACAACAACGTTGGTTATCAATTATATACCAGTAAACTAGTGTTAGGAACAAGGGCACCCAAGGCTCACCCATGCCCATGGGGACAAGAAGCCAGCTGTCCAGAACACCCAGTGCAAGGCAGCTGCCTGGCACAGAGCCTAGCATGCAAAGAGCTGAAGGAAACCAACGCGACTTTCAAAGTCCCTAGATCCCAATCCGATCAAGCACCCATGACATGCGCCAGACACCACAGCGTACTGTACACCCAGAGGTCTTGTGGCGTCATGCCCCTCTGGGCCAAAACTGCCCAGGTGGCACAGGAGGAAGCTATATAATACTGGGCTTAGTGTTTCACATTTTTAGGATCAGTGGAATTGTAAAAAGTTGTACTAAGAAACGTGATAATGAAAAAAAATCAGTTTAACTGTAATTAATTAAAATTGCTGTCTGTAGTTTTCTATTTAGAAGATGAAATGTTTATAGTATGCCCTCAAGGCTCACCTTCTATTTTCTGAAGGCTCTATGATGAACAATTTTCTCACTTTAAAACATTCCTATTATATCTTTACCTTTATTTTAAACTGGCAACATGTTTGTTTTGGCATCCTGAAAGTGCTTTGTGTGTGTTTTTTTTTTCTTACTTGTTATGGTTCATTAGGATCTTAACACCTTCGTAGAAACTTTATTTCCACCATCATATTTTTTTCATCTTCTTTTACTTGACATTGCAAAATTAGAGAGCAGGAAACGTTATCAGCCCTAATAACAAATGAGTACACTTTCTGTCAAGTCCTTCTGTAATTTCTTCTGTAAATTATGCTAATTCTGGCAGAGATTTAGCCCTGGCCTATAATTATCAGTAAGTGCAAAGAAATTTCTCAAAGAAATGTTAATAGCATACCTTACAAATTTTCCTTTGGTTAAACTTTGAATGATCAAATATATGGTCATGTGTAAAAGTTACTGTAGTACCCCATTTTAATTTTATGTGTTTTTGTGTAAAAGCATAGTAAAAATCATCTGATCGTAGCGAGTCTTAGGCAATTAGGCAAATACAACGTATTAGACAAATACTACCTTAGACAAACAACAAAATATAACTTCTTTCATCATTTATTTATTAAAAATGAAGCCAAAAAAATGTGTCTGCAATACTAAGTACTCCCTTACGTCTTCCACTGGATTTAAGAAGGTATGGTGCAGCCAGGTGCTGCTAATCATCACCCCTTGATTAAATGATCACCAGCAGGTGTGCTGACCTCTATAAAAGTAGAAGTTTTGGCAGTTTGCTGGTCTGGAGCATTCAGATGTGTGTCAATACAATACCAAGTTTGAAAGACATAAGCAATGGTCTTTAATGAAGCAACTGTTTACTGCAAATAAATCGGGAAAAAAAGTTATAAAACCATTTCCAAACAATTTGGAGTTCAACATTCTACAGTGAGAAAGATTATACAAAAATGAAAAGTGTTTAAGACATTTGCCCATTCATCTTCAACTTTCCAGAAGTGGACGTCCCAGAACATTCATCTCAATGTGGGACCATGCAATGCTCAGAGAAATACAAAAAAACAAGCTGCATCTCAGACCCTACAGGCCTCACTTAGCATGTTAAATGTTAAAGTCCTTGAAAGCACAATTACGGTAGAGTAAGTAGAGTAATCACAAATTTAGGTTGTTTGGAAGGGTTGCCAAGAGAAACCTCTTCTGTCTTAAAAGAACATGGAACCACTTTGTGACTAAGGTTCACAAAACTGCATCTGAACAAACCACAAGGCTTCTGGAACAATGCCATGTGGACAAATGAGACCAAAGTGGAGTTGTTTAGCCTTAATACCCAGCGACATGTTTGGGGTAGACCAAACAGCATTTTAGCAAAAACAACTCGTACCCATTGTCAAGCACAGCAGTGGTAGAATGATGATTTGAGCTTGTTTTGTTGCCACAGGACCTGGGCACTTTGCAGTCAATAAGTTGATCATTACCTCCTCTGTACACCAGAGTATTCTCATGGATAATCAATTCGGTCATGTAACAGGACACTGATCTAAGTTTTAGAACTTCCTAATACAGACCTCAACCCAGGTGAAATGCTGTGTCGAGAGCTGTGTACTGTATATACGAATTTCAAAAAAACTCAACAAACAGAAACAAATTTGTATAGAAATTCTTCACAGCAATGTAAGACACTTATAAGGTCAGATAGGAAACAATTACTTCAAGTTATTGGATCTACTAGCTATTTAATGATGAGGTTACTTAGTTTTGCCCACATGTTGTTTTTTGTTTTTAGCTCCATTTTTGTTAAATAACAAAACTTTTAACATTGTTGTTTTTCTAATGTTGTATTGGCCTAATACTAATCCCTGCTACAATCAGGTGATTTTTATGATGTTATTACATGCAAACTCATAGAATCAGAAGAGGGGGGCACTAACGTTTACACATGGCTATATATACTGTAATCCTCACAGTTAATATAAAACAGGTAGAAAATGAAAGGGCACGACCATTAACAATGACTCATTATGTTAATGATACAGAAAGTGTAAAATATACTGAAACCTTGGTTTCATGTCCATCTGTTTATTTGATGATCTCTGTTTTGTTTTGTTTTTTGAAAAGCCCATTAAAATGTGATTATCATATTCTCGATTTCACTTTCCCTTTAACCTCCTCGTTTTAATTATGTAGCTTGTGCAAATGAACAGTTGTCATTGTCAGTTAGGGAAGTTCTGCATGCTCTGATGATATGTCTGGTCTTGTCACCGTGTTGTCACCTGCCCTTGGACTGTCTGCTTGGGAATCCTAATAAAGCCCTCATTACTCCTGACATAGGGCAGCCTGCTAACTGAATATTAATAAACATGAATGTTATTTCTAACTTATTTATAGAGTTAAGCTAGAGTTAAGTAGATAGATAGATAGGTAGATATGATGTGTGCACATGCATGCTTTTGGTCAGATTGCAGTGTCCCTTTTGTGGTAAACAAGTTTTAGAAGCCATCTGTGTTCGGAACATTAACAACTCAATTCAGCAATAAACAAGTAAAAAAGTGTGTGTATCACACCTTGCTAGTTTTTTTTTGCTTGTCTGATTCAGAGAAACAAGGCCAAAATGAATTCACAGTACCAACCTATTTAGACACTTATTTCACCTTCTGCTATATGACTCAGACCCAAAAAAAGAGCTTTCAATGGACTGAAGCTTTCAGACACTCCATAAGAGTATATCTGTAAATGGGCCATATGTAATTGGACATGGTAGCCACTAATGTGTTTAACACCATTATTGAAACTCAGGCATCATATTCTTTGTTCAAAAGATAAAACTTACTTTAACATCTGCTGCTTGCTTACATCAACTTCACTTCCAGCAGGATCCCTAAGGTTCAATGATGTTGTTCTATATAAAGGGTGTTCAAGTCCAAGTGGGACTTTTGATTGTGCAAAAAAATTGAACTCAGTAATGAGAGTAAAAACAGAGCAAAAAAAGCAGAACGTTTTTTTTCAGTACAGCACAGTCTGAAATGCTGGCTTTCCAGTACCATGATCAGGATTGTACGGAGATGTGGAAAGGTCTCCCAGATGAGTTCCTGTAATGCGCAAGTGGTGTTTGTGAATGATTGCGTACAGTTCCCACAGACCGTTGGCTTATTCACGAGAAATTTCACTACAAGTCCCGGTTTGACTCGAACGCTCCTGTAAATGCACATGTATCGCTGTTTCAAGCATCCCAGTTTAACATGAAAACATCTGAAAAGAAGCTCTGAAATGATTGACTGTCCAACAAAACCCATTAAGACAGGTGTTTAGCACACAATCTTTGGCTGGATGAGAAGAACAGAACTTGATCATTTATTGAGTACATTGATATATGATGAGCATTTTTTTCCTCTAAATTTTATTAAAACATTAAAAAAAATGTAAAACATGTTCATTACTTGATTCTTGATTCACAAATTAGAAAACAGTTTAAAACATCCTTACACCAGTTCGGCCGGATCAAGGATAGATATAGATCCAGATATAGAAAAGGCAAAGCTAAAACGCCTTTAGTGGAATAATCTCTTTTCAGTAAGGAGTGTTATACTCTGCAGACAACAAAGACAGCCTCACATTTGGGAAAATGGTCCTCTCCTATATATTGCAAATGATGATTTGAAATTGATCTGAACCCAAGCATGAAGATTATCACTTTCCAATAGGATTCAAGCAATTCAACATAGCAGCATGCATTAAATATAAATTAGACCCTAAATGCTTTGTTCTATTTCCTAAACGTGAACTCATTTAGTGATTGAACTGATCACATATTGCACAATGTTGCAAAAACAGGCAACAGTTATAGAGAAAGTTTTAGATATAGACCCGATTGACTTTTGTGGTGCAAACTAATATTTGGGACTTTTATGCATTTTAATCGATGCATTCGATCAGGCTGAATTATCATTTACTGCATTGATGTGCTAATTTATAATTGGATTTCTATTGATGACTGAGCTACTTAAACATGCTATTGTTTAGCCAATAAGATTTCAGCAGCTACTGTACAGCATATCTTAAGGGTGAGCTACCATAACAAAATATGAACAGGATGATTGTGAATTATCTCTTTATTATTTTATATAACTTGACAAGAACTGGACACTGGGGGGCACTGTTTGGGAAGGGTGCTTGAACCCACTTGGGATTATCATTATTATTATTATTATTATTATTATTATAAAAATAATAAACTAATTTTGGCTTAACATTATGACCACTGACAGGTGAACTGAATAACACTGATGAGTAAACTGGTGACAGGATCATGGACACACCCATGCTCATGGGGACCTAAGACCAGCACATATTATCTGACCCAACAGAAAAAACACTGCAGCACAAAATCCTGCCTGTGAAAAAAAGACCCCAGAACACTGCACCACAGGCAAAGAGCCCAAGGGTATTGACCTGGCCTTCAAATTCCCCAGATCAAAACATCACAGCACACCCCAGTGGCGTAAGGAGAATCCAAATAAAAAAATAATAAAGTGGTTTTACCATTATAGGTTTTAATATTAGAACTGATCGGTGTATGTAGCAGTAAAGAATAGAATAATATCCTGAGTGAGTGACAAAGACCGCTTTATTAAAAATTTGCATAACCTTATAACTGTATCCCTGAGGAATTTTTCTGCGCTCATTAAACATGCTCCTCTTATCTGACATATCACTGTCTCGGAACTTATGTAAATGAGGCACATTTGAATTGCACACCAGATGTAGAGTTTCATGTACATCTATTGTATATACAGGATTGTCCTTGTTTCATGTAATTCGTTTATCAATTTTATTTTTTTTTTTACTTATGTTTAATAACTACCATTGAGTTTATTTGTCACTGTGCTCTGGTAATATTTGCTTTTACTTGTTGTGAAAAATCATTCGAATTGATTGTCCGTGAACAGAGATGTATAAATGGCACCAGTCTTGGAGGAAAAAAGGTGAGGAATTGGAATTGGCTTCGGACTGTATTAAGACAAGAGAAGAGGCAGACTGATCGAATTGCACCCAGGGGATGCTTATTTTCGGCTGAGGGATGTGCTAATGGTCAGCTGAATGTGTGGCAGAGTATAGAAGAGGATGACAAAGAACCCTACTATTAACAGTTTGGTTGCGGGATCAGATTGATGTTCGCTGGCATCAGGTAAAGAGGAACGTTAATAGCAGAGCCATTGCAGAAGGTTTTATATATATGTGCTGGTGAAAACCATGACAAACCAATGCATCAAAATGCACTGTATTCTTCTCCTCAGCTAGGGACCGACAATAGAACGTAATACCTGCGATTTTTCATGATGTTAATCTTTGTTTTCTTTGTCTTTAATTAGTTTACTTATTTGCGAACATCTTTTCAGTGTATACTAGAAGTGTCTGTTTGGTATCCCACCTTACAAGGCGATTCATTAGGAAACACTGCCTGTGGAGTCCTTATCTTCTTTGTGCAAGCAGCAACTTTAGGGCTATTAGGCCTAAAAAAAAATAAGACTGGGACTTCTCAGTCGAACATAAAACATTTAGTGTGCGTGGGTCTGAGTGTGTGCGTGTAAAGGTAATGGGGTCATTACCATGCAGCTCAGAAAGCAAGCCCAAGGCCGTGTTTAGTCACTTCATTAAAACCAGATACAAATGGATGGTACTGTAATTTCTGCTTTGTTCAGGAGTAGAAGACTAACGCGTTGTAGATTTCAGCTGTTTTGGGGGGCTAGGTGGAAACCTTTTCAAGTTTGTCTGGGTGGAGTCCAGACATGCAGTAAAAAATAAAGAAAAGCAGATGAAGGACAAATAGCTAGTGCAAATGAAACATCAAGCTAAGAACTGTTCTGTTCCCAGAGAGCGGGCATTTATGACATGACCAGTGAGGGCAAATAATTAATCCAAAGACACAAGATTCGTCCAATCTTTAATGAAGATTGACAGAGACAGTGTGACTCTTTCAAATCTTGGTAAACCCTTCCTCCATCTGTTCCCAAATCCAAAAGATTTATCTTTCTGGAGGATGTGATCTAAAATGCCCTCACTCATCATGCTAGTCCTAAAGCTTCCCCATCTAATGTTCTTGGCACACCCAACTGAAGCTGGCTACTAGGAGCCCAGTTGTAGCTTCAGATCCAAAGCCGCAGTCATGTTTTTTGAAGGTTCTCTTAGGGAGGATTTTGACTGAGGAACAATTAGCTACATTCAGCTTGGGAACACGACTAAACCAGCAAGAGCCCTTAATTCCACTGAAGACATTCATCCTGGAGAAAGTTGTATGTGGCTTAAGTTGTAACTGAAATGTTTTTAGTCAGCCCTTGGCTTTCTTGTCAGTGTGTCAGAGTGTTGTCTCTGTTGTGCCATTCATTGGGCATTCCTGCTAAAAATATATATATATTTCACTTTGACAAATGTATTCCATTATTTAGCATTTTATATCTATTATATAGTAATCGATTTTGTCATTCTTCAGTTTAAGCCTTTAAATCCATCCTGTTTATCATTCCAGTAGCGATAATGCTAAAAGGGACTTCTGTTGTTATTTCAAAAGTTTTATTTAGTTTTATGAAGTACTGTATTATTCACAACATTTATTCTATTGGGGTGTAATCCGAAGCTATGAATTGACAGAGCATAAAATAATTCTTAATGCAGACACTGGTCCTCCTGACTGAGTGATGAATCTACATCTTTGTGATCTTAGTGTCTATGGCTATAGTTTTGTGTATGGAAACGAGGGCTGAAAGAAACACCTCAGGGTAGTTTTTGCTAAATTGAAAATGTAGTGGACCGCCATCCCATTGAGAAGTAATAAAAAGATAGAGGACCTAGAACATACCCCTGGGGTATACCAGGTTTCTGGGGTTAATAGTGAGAGATGTGATATGAAAGAATATTCGTTTGCAGAGTGGGTGATATAAGGAAAGAGAGTGAGAGTGCGAGAGAGAGAGTACTAGTAGTGATGGTTGAAATCCTTCTGTAATCCTTCGGCTTTATACCCATCAATTCCTCTCTGCTTCCAATCGATATAAAACAGCTTGGTTATTATTTTGGCCGTTTAAACTAATCAAACTCTTAAAGGCCATCCCATGTCATTACCTACATGGTGCTAAAATCAATTATAGCCAAATGTGTTTTTCATTCCCAGTTTAAATCGAGTCATCCTCATCACCCTGAAAATCACACTCAAGTGTACTGATCGTCAACTGATATTAATAACCTCTTTTGGAAGTGAGAAGCAATCCAACTGTGTTACAACTTTCACAGTAGAGGATTTTGTGATGAGACGAACTGACATACAAGGCTAGAGCAACCCAGATGAGCTGGTTGTCATTAAAGTAAAATTCAATTTTGTGGCAGCTCAATGCCATAACCAGTCAGCGGAGCAAACCACCAGGAACTTAGGGCTACAAACGGAATGCATAGACAAATATGTGAAGTGCAGTCTTTGGAAACCTTTGCCATTGCTATTTTATTTCCTCAAGGTTGTAAACTGCTGTTAGTTAATAAATTGTTGGACTATAAAGAAAAATGCTGCTGGCTTAGCTGTCAGGAATGTTCATCCTTTCTGTGTGCTCTGGAGAAATGTCTATTGCGGTTCATATTGAACTTTGGGGCCTTAACAGAACAGCTTGTTAATACAACACACATCAGCACAAATAGATGATATTCAATAGTGTGGTGATATGTGAAAAGCAAACCAATAGCTTCCCAGCCTGTAGTAAGAAACATGTGTATGCTTTATGAAACTTTTTTTTTTCAATCGATTTTTTAAAATATTATTCAATAATTTAATTGCTACATATTACCCAATATTAAGATGTCTATCTCCTGGTGCATTCTCAAAGAAAATGATGAATGTTTTAAGGTTAAGAGCATAAAACATTTTTATTGTGTGTACACCTGACAGCTGGGCTTCCTCATGGATGTTCCAGTCTCGCACCTCAGAAATGAGATAACACAGTAGACCTTGACGAGAGAGAGAGAGAAAAAAGGGATTTGTCTCTTTGCGTTATATCATGGTTTTGATTGTAACCATTATAAACACTATTATTTTCTAGATTCTCAGACGAGATTCCACACATAGTACTCATTTCTTCACTTGTCTGGCACATTATTATTTCTAATGTAGCATTGTTAGGATTTTTTGACCTTGCATGAGGAATGTTAAATCAAAGAAACTGTATTGCCCATCTGATAGAGGTTGTGTATTTAACATTTAATTCAATTACAAATTAGTATGAAACTTGAACAGAATATCAGTCAGGTGGGTCCTCATCTTTAATAATGGACCTCTGATGAGGATCGGGCAACCCGGGTTCACAGTTAGCCGTTGTCACCAAAGGTTAGCCTGTCTGGTCCGATCCCACAGGAAAGCCAATGCAGCTCAAATAGTCAAAAATAAGTCATTGCTGGCCATGATGGAAAGGCACCAGAACACCCAGGCAAAGGGTCCAGCAGGCAAAAAGCATAATGCTGCCAATCAAGCCTCCAAACTCCTTAGATCTCCATCCAATTTTATGCTGGAAGGTGTTGTTAAACTGGTCAGCAGACGAGAGATTAGATCTTAGAATAAAAAAGCCAGCAGATTACTGACAACCTACACAGTGTACAGTAGCAGAAGCAAGACAGGTACTGTATGTTGCACTTAAACACTAGTATCTAGAACAAGTATTTATAATTTCTACTATAATAACAAAAAATATACTGATACTCCACAAAAGTTACAATGATGGCGTCTACAGGTATGTGTTTTTTCTCCTGCTGGTTGCTATATTGTTTCCACAGTTAACACAAAATAAACTGACAAAAGGTCAGGATCACTCAATCATTTACAGTTACATTTGGGCATTTGGCAGACGCTCTTATCCAGAGCATTTTTATCTCATTACACATCTGAGCAATTGAGGGTTAAGGGCCTTGCTCAAGGGCCCAACAGTGGCAACTTGGTGGTTGTGGGGTTTGAACCTGGAATCTTCCGAACTGTAGTCCAATGCCTTAACCACTGAGCTACCCCTGGCCCTCATCCCAGGAGACTTGGGGCACAAGGTGGGGTACACCCTGGACAAAGTGCCAATCCATTGCAGGCCACACACACACTCATCCACGCACTACGGGCAATTTGGAAATGGCAATTAACCTAATCTGCATGTGTTTTGGACTGTGGGAGGAAACCGGAGTAACCAGAGAGAAACCAAGCACGGTAAAAACATGCAAATGGAAGTGCAAGGCGAAAGGGCTAACCACTAAGCCACGTTCCGCCAAGACGAGCCTGCAAACCTTGTTAACACAGCACACTTTGTTCAAAATCTAAATAAGCAAATTAAAACTTACAAAAAATGTTTTGGATAGTCTTTAGCACTTAACCATTTCTAACCAAGACTCAATGTCAAGCTCCTTCAGGGTGCAATCTATGACATGCTTATTGAATCTTGCTTTGTCTTCAGTCTTTTTTGCATTCTTCATTGCCACTATGTAGCATGATGTTGGATGTCAGAAAGCTGACTTTGGTTACTGTACCATCACCCACTTTTCAAGTTTAGGGTTCTACAGTTCACTGATTCTTTAAGGACATTGGAGTGTCCAGCAACAATAGTTCGAGTCTCTGATGTTCAGGCTTTTGCTGCTCATATAGAACATTCGAAACACTAGAGCCTATTAACACTGATGACAGAGTGGAGCACATAACAGAGATAGTATAGACACCTTAAGGTCTACCCCAAGTATGCTTTTAGGGCACACATTGTGACTTTAACATAACCAAGGCAGAATTCATCCTAACCATTAAGCTCCGTCTTTTTCAAGCAGGTTGTTCAATGAATTCATTGCTGGATGAGACAGGTTCTCGTGGTATAAGGACTTTGGGACTGCTGTTACTTGGCAGTGTGTATGTAACAAACATCTTTATCACCGATGCAAGAACTGTGCTCCAAAAAGTCATTTTCGCAGGGACAGTGACTCCTTTTTAGTTTGAGAGAGCACATGTGGGAGGCATGTCATTTCCATCAGCGATGGAGTCAATTGTGATGCATTCTTCTTCATCCTGCTCACAAATGCTTAGATAATAGGATGACACTTTTGGCTTTTAGACTTTTAAGTACCGTATCATACAGCATGCTTTGGAGATCTGCTTTCTTCTCCTGTGTGGAATAAAAGAAGTTTCGCAAAGGTAGGTGGGTTAATTTTTTTTTGTTCTGGCTGCAGTTCAGATACTAAAGGTGCCAACCTTGAACAATCAGCCTTAAAAGCTCCCAGTCAAGGTCGCACACAAATACGCCTCAACGGATGGTGTTCAGTATCACTTGCAGCCATTCAAGATAACCTGGGGGTTCTGTACCACTACAGTGAATGTTATTAAGGTTCTAAGATGTTCATTGTCAACAGTTGAGAATCTTTAAATCCACTTTTGGGCAGATTGATGTGTCAGGTGCGTCACTTTCTGTAGCAGGGGGGAAAAAAGGCTTTTAAGGAGTTTCCATGACTACAAAACTACATGCATTAGCATTATATAAATGTTAAAGACGTAACCTGGAGGTGGTGAGCTGGGGGTCAGAGTAAAGGTAAAACAAATTAAAGATGAAAAAACTAAACACTATTTTTAAAGATTATTTATAGATGTATAACTCAAATGTTATGACCTATTATAAACACTAATGATATAAACATTTAAGGTGCATTATATGTTAAAATAAGCTCATCTCTAAAAATAACAATTATGTAATAAAAATTGTAAAAATCTGGAAAGATCAAGGTGAATAACTATTTTTAGGACTCTTTTACATTTTCAGCAGGCTGTTGGAGCCCATTTTATTATATGCCATGGTAATTTATTTAACAAACATTAATATTTGCCTAGTTCCTCTTTGTTAAATGTCAGCTGTAAATATATAAAATAAATTAATGTTCTGTTGTATTCATTGCTTTCAGTGTTTAAAGGGTCATGTTATTACAGTATATCAGGGAATAAATTTAATATTTTCGTAAGACATAAATATTACAAATTTGAGAAATTATTAGAGATTTGTTGTTTGCTTTGACTGAGTAGTCGCTGCTCTAGTCAGTGATTTTTCCTGTTCAAAGTACCAGTAATAGCAGTGTTGGTGATACATTTCCCTTTCTATGCTTCTCATACAAACAAACGTAAAAAAAAATAAAATAAAATAATAATAATGTAAAATTTGTTAGCTCAGTATTTGGAAACTTTTTTTTCAAGTGCTATTTTATTTTTTTTGTGTTACTGACAGTGTTGGGGGCATTACTTTTTAAAGTAATCAATTACATTACAAAATTACTGTCAGTTACAGTTACATTTCAGCATTACCTTCTGATAAAAGTAACTATTTTGAGTACTTTTCCATTGCAGAAAATGAAAAAATTTTGTTTCTTCATGCATGTTGTTTTAATCCAGACCTTTATAATTATTCTACCATCATCCAGTAGGATGACTTTCACACACACACTAATGGAATCACTGCTGTCTGGCTCACAGATTACATAAATTGTCTGAATAATGGGATTACATTTTTAAAAATATAACTAAATAACTGAGTACTTAAATGGCGGACCTAATGCGTTAGATTACTCGTTACATCAAAAAAGTATTCCAAGTACTCTAACAAAACAAACAAACAAAAATATATATTTTTTGTCCTTTTCCTTTTTAATTTTTTTTGTAATCGAACAGGGTAGTACAAGCGTAACTTCCCATAGATAAAAAATGTCCAACTTGCTCTGTTGAAAGAAAAAAAAAGATTGAAAAGGTTCCCTTTCAAAGGCTACACTCGATGCTGCGTGAAAACGCTATGGGAACATCTTTTCGTGTTGCCGGTTGTGAA
>JAOVVA010000028.1:7705624-7726115 GCA_028565275.1 Leiocassis micropogon | reverse complement strand
TTGATACACACATGCTTCACAACCGGCAACACAAAAAGATGTTCCCATAGCGTTTTCATGCAGCATCTCGTTCCCGCCTTTTTAAGGAACAGGGTTACAGCAAAGTAACCCGAGACGTTTTTACACTTACTTAAAATTGACTTGTAGTTGATGTCTAAAGGCAGGTGTTAAGGCTGCCAAGAAATATGTGAGACACAATTTTAATGTCACCTCAGTCACAGGTCAACTCTAAACCTGAATAAATCATTCTTTGATTGATGAAAGTACTTGTGCAGATGGAAGAATTTGTGGCTCTGACTGACCAACATGCTCTTGCACTGAAGTGCCTCATTTGCTGTCTAATGGCTCCTGGACAGTACAAAACACACAACTTCTTGAATGCATAATTAGACTTACAATTTATTATATTGCTCTATATATTAACTATACAGCATTTTCCTATAGGGAAGTTTGATGAAGTTCTATAAGAAAAACTTAGTGATGTGCTTCCTCTCCTTTTTCTAGTACTGGCACTGAGTACCGCCATTGTGTGCAAACTACTTTGACTTTTAGACTTCAGTTACACTGTATGTGTTCTTAATTTAGTAAAGGGAAGAGTAACAAAAGTCTCACTGATGTTAATTGCACAATTGCTATGCATGGAAGTGAAATATGTTACACTGACAAATTCTATATATGATGTACATATATGAGTTCTGATTGACAGGATCCACAGAACAAATATGGGTGGAATATTCATTAGTGCAATGATAAGCATAGTGGCATAAGTTATTGATAGTGCAAAAATGCATAGTGGATGAAGCAGTGCCATAAATTAATATTAACAGGAAATTAACAAAAACTACTGTTATGCTGAATGTAAATGTGACAGTGTTGACAAAATTCCACGTTATGCTAGATAACTTGGGTAGAGTTTGTTTTTGCATAATTTGCTAGATGCATAATTTATATGCTTAAAATTCATGACTTTGATTAAAAAATTGCCTCAAATTGTATATAATTTAAGACATATGGTTTTCAACATTTCATGTGCTTTTGACCACAGCAGTATCAATGGCAAATGTTTAAAATGTAAAAAAATATATACAGTACTGTATATCAAACTTACAATAACCTGAGCAGTTGAAGAGGTTATAGAACAAACAGGAAGTCATGAAGGGGTCCTTGGATTTACGGTTGACCACAAGATTGCTTAACTATATTTATTTTTTAGAAATGTGTTGACAGAAACTCAGGACAAAATTCAACAAATTAAAAATTAGAGTTAAAACGTTCACAACAACAACATATATTTTAATCTTTTTTTTTTTTTTTTACTAATTTGAAAATTGTGAACCCTCGTTCTGGACAAGGACTTTTTCGGGTATAGTGAGGACACTTTTTTTTAAATAAAATAAAAATAATTTTATAAATCAGCTTATAAAATTAATCATAATCAATATATGAATTTGAACATAAATAAATATTTATTTCAGAATTTTATAGAAAAACACAGTATTATGTGCTGGACATGTTTCGTCCTACTTCTTAAGAATGACTGAGGTGCATTACCGTGGTTTCTGTGTCTTCTGCATACTTTGTCTCTACAAAATGTTTGTGTTGATTGGCTCTGTTGAGTGACACAAATGGCCATGGCCACCTTGATCTTGATCTGATAGATAACTGTTCATAACTTCACTTGTACTCATCATTTTAATTTAATTTACAGATTTAACAGGTTTAAGCTAGGCAAATACCTAACGGCAAAGTTTCGTCCATTTCGTCCAGCCAGTTTTTTTGTGATGCTGTGACAAAATCTGGCTGGACAGACAGATTTACAAACAGAAATTTTTCTGAACCTTTTTTTTTTTTTTCCATTTATACAGATATAAGCTATATCATTTATTTACATGAAATATTATGCTACTTGATAAAATAACACTTACCCATACAAATAGAAAAATCTCAAATGTACAGTATATGAATCTCAAATGTATGTATAAAGTTTTACCTTGAAAGTCTGAGAAAGCATCACACAAAACAGTAAACATGAACAAATCTCACCTTCTGTGCAGTAAATTATCTCCTACATTTCCTTTTTCTCAACCAAAGATTTATTTGAAAATGTACAATGTGCAGGAAACTGCATGGCCATAAACACACCAATGTGTGTATTTATATACTTTGTTGATGTACTATCGCACTAAGGAACAGGTACAGACAGTTTGGTTTTACTTTAAATTTAGGCGTGGCACTGCACAATGCTGTACCGTACTAATATATTTTATTTTATTTGTATAGTATTATCCTATTAATAATGTATTAATCTTGGTTTATTGAATGGACAAGATAAGTTCTGTGGATTGTGTACAGCTACAGTAGTATAACATTTAGTGGGAAAAAAAAACAATTAAATGTTGATCTAATAAGTAATACAGACAATAAAAGTCACCAATCCAAGATTTATGAATGCTTGTATCCACCTCCATAATCTACACTTAATCTTAATTTATTTAGAAATAAATTAAAATCAGATGATGGTTTATCAACAAGTAAATTAAGCGACCATACCAAAAATGTAGAGAAGTAAAATCATCTACTGCCTTATTCTAATAGACACGCTGGAGAAGTGCACAGTCTTCCTGCTCAGTCGTTTTATCCTTTTTTTTCTGCCAACATGATTTAATAAACAAATCAACAGCTAGAGCTTTCATTAATAACTCGCCCATTCTTTTTTGTCTTTCTTAACACGCCGCTAAGGCTGGCTGCAGATAGCCTTGTTTACCACCACAGCTTAGATTCATCTTCATAATAAGTGTTTCTCTGCAACCATGCTGTTTTTCTCAGTCTGAGCAGAGACAGAGAGTGCGGAAGCGTCACCATTCACCAGTCCAATTTTCTCCACCTGCTTAGACATAATGTTCCCTCTATTAACTTTTTTTCTCCTGGAACTTCAGAGTGAAGCTAAATGCACCCCTGAAGTGCTTTCATTTTTCTTTTTGCATTGTCTCCATGGAAGCCCATGACTGTGTCCTCCTAAATGCCGGATTAGTCTGTGGTTTTCTGGATTAATATCTAACCAAAACAACCAAGCCTTGAAAGAAATAGAGAGATATTTTTGAAGTGCAGAAACAGTGTGGAGGTCAGGACCAGAGAACTGTTTGGCCCTAAATAAAACACTGCTTGCCAGAATCTTTGGCCAGGCTGTGGGTCAAAGGTTAGAACACTGCCTGGATTTGTTTCTGAAATGTTGAGCTTGGGTCAGGACTTGGTGATGAAGAAAGTGTAAACAGCCTCAATGGATGAATGGTTCTGTATAAATAAATAACTAAGTCTGTAAGTAAATACATAAGTCTGTAAGTTAGATACATACAGTAAATACTTTACATTACAAGTAATTAAGTACGTAAGTTAAGTACTGTAAGTATGTGTGTATGTATAAGAATTTAAGTAGGTAAGTAATTATTTATGTAAGTATATATAAGTTAATGTTTAAGTATGTACAGTATGTATGTAAATATAGTACTGTATATTAGATTAAGTAAATAATACATATAAGTAAATAAGTTAGATACATACACTGCCTGGCCAAATAAAGAGTCACCATTTCAGAAGGGTTTAATTATTAGGCTGCATCAAGCAAAGAAAACAACATTAGATTTGAAATGACTTGAACTGGGTTAAAAGCCCTTTAACACATTATCAAAGATCAGTTAAACACTTGATCTGGTTGCATGGTAAAAAATCAACAGGTAAAACCATAGCTATGTTTAGTTGTGAAAGTAAGATTAATTTCCATACTGTTCACACGCAATGTGATTGGGACTAAACAGCCATGTGGCCTTAAGAAAACTACTTGTTATTGAGACTCAACAGTAAAAAGCTTAAAGTTGCTAGGGAGCATAAAGATTGGATTTATAGTAATAGCAACGGCAAGATTGACCCAATAGCTTAGATGTATCCTTTTTCAGAGTGATGAGTACATCTTAGACTGTGCAACTTCTTTTGGCCGCTGCTCTGTTCTGTTCGGCTGGGAAACTTTGCTCCTGGCATCCATGTGGATGTTACTTTGACCTACCCAAACTGTTACTGACCAAATACACCTCTTTATGGCAATAGTTTTCCCTAATGGCAGTGACCTCTTCAGGCAGGAAAATGTGTCCTGCCACATTACCGATATTGTGCAAGAATAGAATGAGGAACAAGAGTTCAAGAGATTATGGCATTGATTTGACTTTAATATTCCCCCGATCTCAATCCAATTGAAGATCACTGATATGTGCTGAACAAATTCTTCTGACAAAGTCCAATCCACAGAACCTAATGAATCTTTTTTAAACATATAAACTAGTAAACTGTAAATTAGCCATATTTTGCTGAATGCATAAAGACCGACCATAAAGAGACACACATTTTCTTCTTTAAAAACATAACTGTATTTTTTTAAATAAATTCCTTTCCGGATAATTAAGTGAGGCCAAATCAAAAAGGATGCCCACAGCATCAGTAATAAATAACGTAAAACTTATCCTTAACCATTATGTTTTTCTCATTGTGAAGACCTTTCATCGTCCTTTATCTTTTTTTATATGCTTTCTCTTTTTCTTCCTTGTTTTTCTTGGTTCATAAGATGACCACAGGGATCCACAGAGCTTTGCGCTCTTGGGTTTACAGGTAGTTCCCTGAACCTACATTCGAGTTATGAATTTTCTGCAGATATGAACAAATTGCGGTTCTACTTCGGGTTCAATCATGGAAGTAGCTTACTAGTAGCAAAAAATAGACACTGCAGTGCACCAGATACCAATATTTACAATTATATACAATATTATTATATGATATAATTATATCAGTGAGTCGGCCTCACCTGTTTCAATGAATCAATCTGGAAGCACGATAATAGAAAATGGCTGTCCTGTAAAGCTGTCCTGATGGTGAATAATCCTAATTTCAAAACATGCTCAACAAAACAGTTTAGTTCACAGTCCAATACAGTGGAAAACAGCTTAAAATGGAGAGAAAACATTGTGGAAAATAGAGACAAAAAGGCCTCCGGGATTCCCCTTGTGATTTAAAATCGGACTTATGAACATGCTCCCAGAACAGAATTTGTTCGTAAGCCGGGAACTACCTGTGTGTGTATATATATATATATATAATATTTTATTTTATTTTTTTTCCCCCACCATTGTTTTGGTGTCCCTGCGTGCTGCATGTTTTGCCCAATCACTTTTTGTGCCTCCGAGTATAAATCTTGCTGACAAACAGACAGCAATATTATATATAAAATAGTTAACGCCATCTGAAAAATCCGAAATTCTCATTTCTGACAAAACATCACTGTGGTACAGACATCTTTAAAGTTGCCTATGTGGAGTGAATATGATCATGCAGAGGATGTTCCATCCTATTGTTGAGGAGCTTTCCCTACTCATTTATAAATTATAGATCAGGTCTTAGTGCTGCTGCCTTGGCTTGCATAAGCTTGTTATAATTTCAGCACAGTTTAATGACGGAGAGAGATGCACACTGGTTCAGAGTGGAGGGTGGTAGAGTTGCAAAAGCTCCTGGCAAGATGCCATGCTGCATTAAAGAAAGTGCACTCTAGTGTGTTTGAAGTGGACTAACAAGACAGTGTTCTACAAGAGCCAGGACTAGACTAGGACAAGAGCCCAGGATCTATTGGCACTGACCCAGCACCCAGATATTTAAATCCAACAGCCCACTTTGAGCTCCTCTATAACCTTACCCCTACTGTGCAATGAAGAAATCAGACACTGTGAGAAAACCCTCTCGCTAGCTGATTTCTTGTTCTCTTCCACAGGGAAATTAGATTCCGGTGCCAGGGTGCTCCATTCCGCCGCTCAAAGTTGATGATGCTACTGCGGCAAAATGCGTTCGGGGATGCATTATGAGCAGGGGAGCAGTTAGCAGTCTGTTACAAACTCCTTATGACTGATCTGAGTGTTATAGCCATGGTCGAGCAGCAGTATACAGTCACATTGTAAATCTGTTATTTCTGTCGCACCTGTCATTTCATGTAATCATCTGTTGTATGAGTCGCTCTTCAAAAATCTTAGTTATGTGTTAACAGATCATTAATTATTGTCAAGTTGGCTCAGCCTAAAAGCACACACTCACACACATGCAAAAAAAGAAATGCTTGCAGCATTATTTTCTAAAATGCTAATTCTGGAATAGCATTCATTTTCTTTTCTTCGCCTGACCTCTATCAGCTATCTTGATAAGGCATCATTTGCTTCTTTGTCTCATTGTTTCTGCATTGTTCTACTGTTCTATTGTTTCTGCAGGGCGCACAAATCCTTCCCTGAAATGGCTTTCTAGGCTACATACTGTCCATAGTGGTTCTTACTGTACATGTGGTTTTTAATTATGTATACCTGGTAAAATTACTGTAGGTATACTGTGTGTACAAAACTTCAATGGTTGCCTAAATTAGTAAATATTTCTCCACCCTCCCTACAATAACATTAAGTTCTTAGAAATGCTAAAACATCACAAAAACCTGGTTAATATTGTACATAATGACATACAGCACACAATCCCCCACAACTTAAGACCTACCAGTGCAATGGAGGAGAAACTAGTAGATCCTGAAACCAGAATGCCAGTTTTGACCTCCCTCAAGATGACAAACAACATGAAGAACTTTGCTCTAACAAGATTAGAAATTGGCCTTTAAGTGTCTCCACACCTCAGATTTAAATGGCTAGACATTGACCAGACAAGTCTGCAAATAAACAATTATGCATTTGTGTGAGTATTGTCTGTTTCCACCTTCAGTGGCAGCACGTGTATTGGCTAGGTGTGAACGTGTGCATGATGCTCTGTGATAGACGCTATCCCATCCAGACTGTGTTCCTATGATAGATTTTGGATCCACTGCAACCAGACCAGGATAAACCTTACTAAAAATTAATGAACACACAGTCTATGTCCATAGTCCATTACCTGTGCATTAATAATCCCTGAAATGGGCTTGGATATTTTTCTCTCTCTTTAAACAAAAAAAAAAGAGAGAGAGAGAATTACTTTAGTTTAAAATACATTTTTAAGTCATTTAAATATATAATAGCTTTATTAGGAACATTGTTAACATTTTAACAGTTAACAATGTGTTAACTTTCCTTCTCATAATTATACTATATAATGGCAAAATAATAAAAAAAAAATGTGTATGTGTGAAGGTCTGGTGGATATCTACTATAAACCATATTTTATCATAGTAATATTGTAAGAGAGCAGCAACATTCATGATAATTGTACTAATTAACTTAACAAACAGTTTTAGATTGTTTTGTTGCCAGTAAAGCTTTGAATCCTAGGTAGGTAGATTTTTTTTGATTCGATTCAATTTTTGATTCACGTCGATTCAATAACATTAATGTTTCTGTCTGGTAAAGTGCTCGCCCTATCATCCAGAGATCGCGAGGTGATGCTGTAACCTCTCGCAGCCGGAGGTCTAGAGAGAGCCTGATCACCCTGAAGGAGTGAGATACTCTCACAGTATTTACGGAAGATGCAAGTGGTTTTATCTTCTGCAAAAGCTGTGGTATATTTTTAAGGAATCTGACAATTTTAGACGTTTAACATTTGTAAGTTTACCTACATAATTTTAAAAGTATAAATTGATTCTGAATCAAAAAACTCATGGATGCAATTCAATAAGATGACCAACAAAATATTGCAGGAATTGCACAGCTATACAGGGTGGGTGAAAAGTAACTAGACATTGAAATTGGTAAAAAAAATTAAAAAAAAGTCCATATTTCTAACACAAATATATTGAAACACATGAACCTTTACATAGGAAAATGAAAGCCAATCTTTAAATTTAAACGTAGGAACCGATGGCTTTAACTAGTTTCCTCAAACTAAAACTTCTGAAGAGCTCCTGAATCCGTGCCTCAAGGTCCTCCAGTGTGTGAGGCTTTGTCGTGTACACTTCCTCTTTTGCGTAGCCTCACAGGAAAAAAATAACATGTAGTGAGATCTGGACTTCTTGGAGGCCACTCATGAGGTCCGCGTCATCCCAGCCAACATCCTGGAAAATGCTGGTCTAACCATGCACGTGCAGTACGAGCAAAATGGGGTTGGTGTTCCAGTGATACTAGTTCTATTGCAATTAAATATTGCCTTTCAGGCACCCTGTAGTTGCCATCACCTCATTTGTAAAGGATTTTAAAACTGGGTAAATGAAGCGTAAATGTCAGTATTGGACAATTATCAGAAACTGGGGGACCAGGGGTAGCTTGGTGGTTAGGGTGTTGGACTGCTGATCACTAGGTCCCCGGTTCAAGCCACTGTTGGACCCTTGAGCAAAGTCCTTCACCCCCAAGTTCTCAGATATAATCAACTGTTGAGCTGGCAACCCGACCACAGAAATGCCGTATATATCTCCATGATGAGAAATATCTGTCGCCTGATGTGCTGGATAGCACATACAGTAGACGGACCCTATACCTTTCAGAAATTAGAAGCTATTTATAGCTCTGATATTCATTAAAGTTTTTTGAATTTGTTCAATCCAGTGTTACTTATAATACACATTTTAATGTATCTACGTATTGAGTACAACCTACAGCTAAGCCCATATTAAATATCAAAGTCCTATTCCAACATCCTGCTTCTGTTTCTTACATTGTCTCAGCTGTGCTGCAGCTCTTCTGCCTGTTTTGCTGCATTGTGCACAGTGATGCACAGACTCAATTTTGCAAAGGCACGCACCATTTTTTTTTTTTTTTTTTTTTAATGCATAGGGACATTTGGTGGAAAATATTAAAGCCATCTGGTGACATGGTTTTAGCTGTAAGGTGAAAGAGCTGGGACTGATCATGTTCTCCAGAAGTGTGCAGTCTCTGGGTGGTGACCTGTATTCAGTTCTGCAGCAGACAGGGAGTTGTGTAGCCATGTAGGCGACTGTAGCTATAAAGAGGTGGCATTCGGTATGGAGGCTTTGTGACGAGACCGAGAGCGAAAAAGAAAGAGAGGAGAAAAACAACAAGGATTTTATTTGATGTTTTTTTCGAGGCATCTTTTGCTGTTGATGTCAAATTCATAATTATCTCTCTCTCACTGTCACTCTCACTCTAGTCCTCGTCCATGCATGCTCAGTCTTCCCTTTACTCTTTTATCTTTTGACATCTGTAGTCTTTCTCTAGCTCACTGCCATCCCGCCTCTCCCTCTGCGTCTCCCTTATCCACCTCCCTCTGAACCCTCAAAGAAGCCCGAGACACTACAATTTCTTTCTTAAGTCTGATTCTTCGTTCCTTACTACAGTAGTGTCACTGAAGGCACAATGCATTTCAAACCCCAGTAGCATTTCATTGCCCTCTCCATCTCCACTCACACACTCACACACACAAATCCTTTGCTGTGGACTTGCCTCAACTGAAGCAGTATTAGATGAGATTTGATGGCCTGGTGGGCTGTGAATATTCCCTGTGTGAACGGGACAGCTGTCTCGCCCGTGCTGCAGTCATGATGGATGGCGGGATGAGATGTAGAGACATATGGTAATGTGTAAGGGTGGTAGAACCATGGTGATCTGAAGTGGAAGTCAGCCACGACCACACACACGCACACACACTTTCAGATACGGCTATAGATCCCATCAGGTTTACATTCAGTTCTGAATAATGCAGTGAGACAGAAAATGAAGACTCATTCCTCACTATTGTAATGACCGATTTATTTCTAGTATGTTAAGGCGCTGGGCACCAGATATGCAGCTACTGCTATAAACAACGATCCAAATTGGCTCGGACAGTTGTCTTACTTTGCATCCATAAACAATGCGGCCAGGGAGCCGGCGAGGCTGTGAGTGCTCTGACAGTCACTAAAGAAACAAACTGGCAAATCTGATGATTGCTTGAGATCAAGAGAGACCGGGGTGGAGAGGAGGGGTGTTTCCTATAACTCACTGCATAGAGCCTTGGGCTGAGTCAGCCAGAAACACCAGAGGCAAGCCATTCAGAGGCACTGATGTGGAGCAACAGAGTGAAAGTGGGAGGATATTAAGGATTAGTGAAAAGCGAGCTGGAGAAAAATGACAGAAAAAATGTGCCACCTGCTGTTGAACACATAACAATGTATGGGGTGGGATTTGTGCTTTTCTTGTTAAAAACGTACGTGCCACAATTTTCCCTTGTATGACAAAGTATCAGCAGTAATCCCCTTTTCCACAGTCAGTGCCTTGAATGTGAATAATGCAGCATAATAATATAAAAGAATAATATAAAACCTTACTCTACAGCAATTGCCCAAGACGTCACTATTTGCTAAAAAAAAACAAAAAAAAACACCTTCAGTTAAGAAATTGTGTCAGGTTATTACAGCTAAAGAATGTAACAAAAAAGTAAAAACAAAAAAGATATTTGTGCCATTTTTTTAAACAATAAGCATTTTTTCAGTGCTTAGTCACAATGTAATATTTTCACTATTCTTTTAATTCTGAAAAGTATTTGTCAAGCGGGGTGTTCGAGTCAAACCAGGACTTTTGATTGTGTTTAAGAGTAAAACACTTTATTTCTAACTATAAGCACTTATCCTAGTGTTTCGCTAGCAGTGTTGGGTTTAACGTGTTACAAAGTAACGCGTTAGAGTACTTGGATTACCTTTTTGACGTAACGAGTAATCTAACGCGTTAGGTCTGCCATTTAAGTACCCATTTAAGACAATTTATGTAATCCGTAAGCCAAACAGCAGTGATTCCGATAATGTGTGTGTGTGTGTGTGTGTGTGTGTGTGAAAGTCGTCTTACAAGCCCCGCCCTGTCCCCGATAACCCGCCCCCCTCTGTTATTCCTGCTGTTAGTAGTTTGTTAGATTATGGGCCAAACTTCGCTGAGTGATGATGATAGAATAATTATAAAGGTCTTGACTAAATCAACATGCATGAGGAATCACAAAGGAGTTTTCATTTTCTGCAACGGAAAAGTACTCTAATTAGTTACTTTTATCAGAAGGTAATGCTGTAATGTAACTGATTACTTTTTAATGACAGTAATTTTGTAATGTATTTAGTTACTTTAAAAAGTAACATCCCCCAACACTGTTCGCTAGTGCTTAAATACCATGGAAAGTTTTATTAGTACACCGGAGCCATGATCAGACTGCCTGCTTCTTGTCTGAAACGCTGGCAGCCCAGGAACTCCTTTAATGGCCCAGATGTGTGGAAATGGCTGTGGGAGTGAGGTCCGGATTGTACAGGGATGTAGCAATAACTCCCAGCCAAGTTTCTTTAATGTGCAAATGGTGTTCAGGAAGATGCGTCTCCTCCACAAGTTGGAGACAAATTATTTATCGATTTTAAAGGTTCATCACTGAACGTTTGCGGGAGCGAATGCAGTGGGCTCCGAGCTACCTCGGCCGGGATGGTCATTCACAGATGTCAGCCTTTTTTAATATGTTTGCACCATTCAGTTTTTTTTTACTGCAGCTAAGAGTCTCATCACTGTACTGTGCTTGAAGTCTTCTGTAAATGTCTAATCGGTTTTTACACTTTCATTTAAGAAACATTTCATCAGTCCTGGTTTGACTTAAACACCTTTTGTATGTTGGTGGAATTTTGGAGTCAGTTGGAAACTAATGCAAATATGCAGACATATACAAGCACAAATTTGCTCCATGTAGAATACTGTCTACAGAAGGAGGTACAGTATATGGTCTAGGGGAAACTTTTCTGGTTTCACAGTAACATAAGTTATGGTGTTGGTATTAAGAGTCTGTTGGGGAAATGACTGTTTATAGCAGTTAGCTCGGAGCCAATAACACAAACTGACTTGTCTTATTGTCTTATATTTTAGTGCACAAGGAATAAAGCACTTTAGGGTGTTTAGGGTTGCTGTTATTGGAAAATAACGAATGTTATACAGGAATTCGAAAAGTAATTCTAATTTGTATTAGGGTTGCATCACACCACCCTGTCATTGATGATTATCCTATTACAGCACCACTTAAAGTGTTTTATTCCTTCCAGTATACAGTACATCGATCAGATTCAACACGAATAGCACCACAAGGTGATTTGAATAATGTTGAATATCAATTATTTACCAGTAAAAAATCGTGACAGGATCATGGGTCTCATTTATGCTAGCCCGCCCTGTCCGATCACAAAGAAAAGGCAATGTGTCACAAATTGCTGAAAAACGTCATTGCTGCCCACAATAGAAATGTATCAGAACACCCAGGGGTCTTGTGGAGCCGAGCTATGCTATGCCACGCCCTTGTGGCACAAGGGGAAACTCCTCAATATTGGGCTTAATAATGTTTGGGTTTAAATGTTACAGCTGATCAGTGTACAGTATAGTAAACATATTGTAGGTCTCAATAGTATATCAGTATAACAACACAACTAGATCACAATATTGTTACCACTGGCGTTATAATTATTATTCCAAAAGAGCTTAACTTCAGAATAAGCAGAAAGACTGTGATGTTTTTGCCATATTTTAAAGCCTCGCTTCCCACACTGTGGGCACGCTGCCATTTTAATAATTCTAATCTAAAATGGGTTTTGGGCTCAATGCCCAGTCTGGACTGCAACCCTGAATTATTATTATTTTGGTCACTTTCCTTCCTTTTGCAAATATTTTATGTTTTTTTTTTTTCTTTTTAATACTGTATGCATTATGGAGCAAGTATTATATTCCTTGACTTTAATTCAGATAGGGGACTAAATGGAAGGAAGGAAATAGAAGCAATGACCAAGCAAAGGAGTTCAGTGAAGGAGCTGAATATAGCATAAAGACAGATATGCAACTATTTTAAACCCAGGATTCGCTTCCCTGCTTATCATGCTGGCTCAGAGGTGGAGATGAGGCTGGATAAGAAAATGAGGCGCAGTACCGATATCCTTCTTGCTCTCTCTCTCTCTCTCTCTCTCTCTCTCTCTCTCTTTTTTTCTTTCTCTCTTTCGTAATAAAGACACAGCCCCTCCACAAATGCACTGCAAATGTTTGTGTGTAATCAAATGAAGGTAGCAAACTTGGTATCTCATTTCTCACTTATACCCAGAACTAATATTTTACTTTAAGTAGTCTACTGCGTACATTATTGGAAAATGCACTCTTGCATAAGGAGCAATCTTTAGCAGATGTTCGGTTTGCACACAATTTTTAAGTTATAATAGTCTAAAGCTGGAACTAAATATATATATATATATATATATATACATATATATATAAAATACACCCATTTTTTTGTTTACTACACACTTCAGTGGTTGAGTTTAATAAATTGACTTTAATTTAAGCCCCCAGGGTTTTATGAATAATAATAATAACAAAAAAAATCTGTAAAACAAAAACGGTACAGGTTATAATTTGTTATACAGAAAGCATTCACATAAAACATTTAATTAAGAATTTCCTGTTGTTTTTTTTTTTTAACATATAAGCACCTAGCGGTGCTAATAAGTTTGCTAATGCTCACCTACCTTTTAAGAATTTGGTGACACCGATGTGGTCATTATGTGAATGAAAGTTATTTGGTCAGGACTAGCAGACATAACAGAAATAATTGAAAATAATTGGCATTCCAGCGCAGACGCGCTGTGATCCACCATTAGCCTCCATCTGGTGGATAGAAAGATAGATTAAAAAGAGCAAGCAAACCAGACATTTGACTGATACCGAGGGGCAAAAGCCAGCATCCATTCACAGCACTGCCAAGTGCCAAGCCAACATGTCACCTTTTAAATGTTAACCGCGATGAGCACTGCATAATTAGCAGGAGCCAATTTGTGGACAACACCACAGCCTAAAGCCTGCAATGAAACCAGCCAATCGTGAATAGCTACGATCAAAAGACGATTAAGAGATTAGAAGCTAACCGGTAACATGGGGTGTAAGTGTTGCCAGCAGTGACAGCTGGTCATGATATTAGACAGCAGAGCTTAAGACTCATATCTATCCATAGGATTGAGAAATGTGTTATATAGCATGCTCTTGATCTCACAAGCAGGAGAAGCTTTTATTTGTTACATATACATTACACCACAGTGAAATTCTTTTCTTTACAGATCCCAGGTTAGAACACTAAGGTGAGGCATGACACAACGGCCCTGGAGCAGATAGCGTTAAGAAGGGTTAAGGGCCTTACCTAAAGTGGCAGCTTAGCACTACTGGGGCTTCAATGTATACTGTAGTACAGTACATGCTCACTTACTTATCGTCTATATCACTTTATCCTGTATATAGGGTCGCAGGGGGCCTGGAGCCTATCCCAGGAGACTTTGGACAGGGTGCCAGTCCATCGCATTGCATACACAACTCACACTACGGGAAATTTGGAAACACCAGTTAACCTAACCAGCATGTCTTTGGACTGTGGGAGGAAACCGGAGTTGTCGTTGGTCACTTGGACTCTCCCGACAAGGGGTTGCAACAGCGGACCATTCGGTCCGCACATACAAGCTTGGCACAGGTTTTACGCCGGATGCCGTTCCTGACGCAACCCTTCCATTTTATCCAGGATTGGGATAAATGGCAGGCGAAACACCTACCACTGAGCCACCAGTGCCCTATTGGAGGAAACTCAGAGGAAACCCACCAAGATCCATGTACACAGACCCGAGGCAGGAATCGAACCCAGACTCTGGAGGTGCAAGGCCACAGTGCTAACCACTAAATAGAGTGCTTAGTGTATTTTTTTCCTACAGTTATTTTACTGCAGTTCAAAAGCATTAAGATAAAAAAAAATCATGAAGTAAATAAGTCACCTCAGTTATGCTCAATAACTGAGAAGACAACAAGTCAGTTAATGCGACTATAAGATTAAAATACAGCAGCGATGTGAAACTTTAAATTTTTAAATAAGTGTTAAAACTTACACTTAAAGTGTTTTGAACTTTTAATTCTTGAAAAAATAAAAACAAAACACAGCTGCATGAAAATAAGTTTAGGTATTGGTGGCTCAGTGGTTGGTTTCTTGCCGTCATGCAGAAGGCCTGGGTTTGGTTCCCAGCCAGTGGATGCAATGCTGGTTCCAAGCTCGGAAGAAATTGCATTGCCATAGGAACAGTGACCCTTTGAGAGAAGCAGTTAAAAGACCAACAACAATGAGGCTATACAGTAGTTTTGCGGTGGTGTGAGAATTACTCATGGTTAAGTGGTAAAAAAACATAGTTGATCGATATCAGCTTGCAATTCCTATTATTTGCTCAAATTGTTTGATGTTTGAAAAGCCCTACAAGTAACCGTAGTGGGATCTTTATGGAGTTAATTGATCTTCAGCCTGGGAGATGATGGAGGCATAATCCATTGCCCTCTGCTAGATGGAGTGATCTCATAATTGGACAAGTGCTCGGGTCCAATGCAGACAAATGAAATATCAGTCTGACAGACTATAAATTTGATTCGACCTGATACCTACAGTACATCTGAGCAAGTGCTGAAATGCAATATGGCCGAATTCCACCTCAATCTGCAACACAATCAATTGGATCTGACTTGAATTGTGCACATTTTTGTCAAAGACAGACAAGTGAACATGGAGGAAACAAGATGGGGGGAAAAAAGATGCAGTCTATTCAAGTTAACAGCTGAGTAATGATGAATTGTTAGGGCGGATGGATATGTATTCATAACTGTCATTCTTAGTCACTGTTCTCAGCAACATTATATAAGCCTCTTTGTACTGAGACTTGCATACATTGATGTCCAAAAGTACATTTAAAAAAAAAAAACCTTCTGTGCTTTACATTTTTTGAGACTTCATGAATTTCATGGATACACCCACCCAGTCATGCATAACAGAGAGGTGACAGGCATTAATTAATAAGTACTCCATCGAAGAAAAAGATTTTTCATTAATGTGAATGAATGAATGTGACAAGAAATGAAGTTACCACATTCCTGCAAATGAATGAATGAATGAATATTAATTAATTAAGATAGATTCAAACTGCACATACATTCATACACTACATGGCTAAACATGGTATTGGATGATCATATGTGTTTTTCCCCCTTTTATTATTAGTATAACATCCACTATATGTTGAAATACGTTTCTGGGAATTTGGGCTTCTTTAGCCACATGAGGACTTGCACTATTGTTGGTTGAGGAATCCTGGGGTGCAGTGAGGTCGAGGTCAGGGATCTGTCCAGGCCTTTCAAGTTCCAATTCTCACCAACCTTGGCAAACCATGTCTTCAAGTATGCTCATTAGTGCACAGGGGCATGCTGGAGCATGCTGGAGGCTCGGAGCTTCTAGCGAAGGGAAATTGTAATGCTACACCAGATAAACACATTTTAGACAATCATGTGCTTACAAACTTTGCAGTTCAGAGGGAATCAGATTAGAGGGAAGACCCGCACATTGGCATGATGGTCAGTTGTCCACATAATTTTGGACTCTCCATCTCATGGTGAATTGGATTTGCATTATATTACAGTAAATTTTTTTCACTTATGGTTATGTGTAGGCTTTTTTTTTTTTCCTCCCTCCACTTCAAGATGTTTCAGTGTGCTCTGATGTTCACCCTGTAATCTGTGCAATATTGTTTCCTTTTCGGCTTATAAAATACTGAACATTAACATTACAGGGCTATACAGTTAGTTTAATAATGGGTTATAATGAGGATAAGGTTTATAAATTCTTTTTTGTGTAAAGTATTTATGCACTTTTTTTTAGGGAAAATGTTGAATATTGTAAGTTCTAATAAGTAATCTTTCTGCCTTTATTTGAAATCCAATTATAGTGGGCCTTTATAATATAGTCCTGAGGTTTCCATGAATCTTTATAAAATAATGCTAGATTATTTACAAGATATGAAAGCACAACAAAGTTTTATGTAGTTATATGGTTTTACCTTTGCATTAAGAGAAAGAGAGAGAGAGTGTGTGTGTATCCACTTTGCACCTGTTTGCACCTGTTGCAGTTACAGCTGCACTCTTCTGAAGCACTAATGTATGTACACCATACACAAACAGACATGTATATTTCAGAGGAATGAATAAGCTTCCTGCTCAAACTAAAGTAATACCCAAGTCAGTAATCCTTACATTTGCTACCGTAAGAAGAAACAAAGAGCAAACATTGCTGGACACCTTGCTCTATTCGACCTACAAAAACTTACCTCCAAACGATACTGAAATGATACTGATATCATCCATATTACTTTATACTATTCAATTTTTCCCCCCTTTTTCGACAATTCACCACATTCTCTGTCCAGAGTATGTCGGCTCGCATTTCACTAATTAAAACTGATGGCTACATGCTACATACAGTAAGTCCGAATTGTGCCTTGAAGTTATGTCCAAAGAAAAAAAAAGACAATTAAAACTCTAATGATTTGTTCTTTCAACTTGGTTTAAGCAGACAGGAAGGACCAACTAGGTACTCTTTACAAAAGTGTTAAGCAGATAAGGATCACAGAGTGCAAAGACCACACTGGGTTCAGTTTCTATTAGAAAAGAACATGATTAAGGCCACAATCAGTGGTGTATTGATGCCTGAAGAAGTAGTTATGCTGTAAATGTATCCCTATTTTTTATTTTAATGGCCAAAAAAAAAAAAAAGACAAAAAAGTGGTCTGTTACAGATTCTATTAACATATTATATAAGGGCTTCCTATAACCATGGTATCACCAACCATGAGTGATGTCGTCTTACTGCAAAGGTATGGTTGGAGTGGTCACATCATCCCCACTGTCAGCATCCTCTGTGACTGGTTTTTGGAACTGAAAGGGTATGGGTGCTGGACTGTGATTTCCTGAGCCAGCCACCACATTCATGTAGCATTGTGAAGTTGTTTGTTCTGAAAGCTAATTTTTGTTTTGCTTCATCTTCACTGTTGACTATTATAATTTTCTACGAGAGGCCATATTTTGGTGTGTGTCACAATGAACCATGGTGGCATTTGATAGATTTTCCCAAAGTGAGGGCATGTCCCGCCCTTCTGTGCCTCTGATTGGCCTAATAATGGCGTAATCTTTCCCAAACCAATCATCACTCTTCCCTAAATGTAACGAAACCAATGTATGTGGTAGGGATGGGAATAACCTAATCAACTCCCAATATGATATTATCTCGATACCTTGGTGCTGATTTGATTAAAACTGTGATTCTGAGTGCAACCAAGTGCAGCGTTTAAACAATACAAACTATCTTCAAATACAAGAGTTTAAGATTCAACTGAACAGCACGTATCTCTGTCATCCAGCAAATAATTAACAAATAATTCATAAATTGTAAATAGTTCAGTGTACCTTCTGTAGTGTTATAAATAAACAACGACGGTTTACCTCCTCAAACGCCTCCAAAGTCTCAAAACTCAACTTGACAGTGAGTACGAATTGAGTGGCTGCAAGCACTTTCAACTAATTAGCGTTCATGGTGTTTTGAGATTAGTGTAAGCATGTGCAATAAGTGGGTTTGAAAATACTGAGACTACTGTAATTCACTCGCAAAGTTTAAAGAAAAAGACAGAACACTAGTCATGGTCACTGGCCGATCGACCGGTCTCTCTATTATAAATGTAAAAAAAATAAATGTTTAAAAAAATAATAATAAATAAATAAATCTATATAATTTTTTTTTTTTTTTTGTGATTCACCACACAAGACGGTCATGATTTATAACTGAATCTATTTTTCCCTCACATCTCTTGTATGTAGCACATGACTGCGTATCAATGTATCAGGGTGGAGATATAAGCGGGTATACGCAGTGCTGACTGAAAAATAAGTAGGAAGTAGGTATACACCATATACCTTCATATACTCTGCACTACAGTAGACCGAGGATCACCACAACTGGAGAAGAAGCTATTTACTTATTCATTGACAACTACCCTATTCCTACGTACAGGGTTTAAGTTGATTTTTTAAATTTTAATTGATATCGTGTGCTAAAAAAAAAAAACTTAAAATATGGATATGGTTAGATTAAGGTCTCACAAAAGTGCTGATGAGACTGAGAAAGAATTTTGAGACTGAAATCTTATTTTAAAAAAAATCCAAAATCAGCTGGATACCCCAGGTTCCATCCTTTATGAATGATACTTAAGCTAGTTTTCTTTGATCAATCAAAGAAAAGCAATCTTAACAGTCTTAAATTGTTGACTCATAAATCTCATAAAATCTTCAAAGTCACTTTACAACTTTAGAAATAAACCTTTCACATATCATCGAGCATTACCCATAGAAGATTTATGAGTTATTGAAGATTTATTACTTATAAAAAGATTTATGAATGCTTCAAATGACCAGATTGGTTTATCATACATACTGTCTATGATTGATCGGTTTCTAGAAAGGGGAGCTATTTCATGTCATGTCATATAAAGAAGCATAAATAAAATGCTTAATGAGTAAACTAATATATGAGATAGAGCGAGAGAGAAAGAGAGAGGGGCAGAGTGTTCTCTCTTTGAGCACCTCTGCAAAGCTTTGTTAAAATCTTCTGAGCTCTAAGCCCAAAAGGAATTAAAAAATTCATGGGATGCATTGACTGTGTCTTAGATGCTGACAGATGAAATTAATGTGCAGTGCATAGTAACGATTACTCTGTGTGTATGTGTGTGTGCGTGTGTGTGTGTGTGTGTGTGTGTGTGTATGTACAGGATATTAAAAAATAGGCTTTTTAACATACTGATAACCTTTATTGTTGTTAATAGGCTAATGCATTAACAATTTTGTCCTTTCAACACTACAAAAGAAGCTTATTTAGAGACAATCTTTACTGGACCTTTACTTTAAGGTCAGGTTGAAGGTAAAAGGAATCTTTCCTAATGCTCATCTTCCTTGAAAAAATAATAATTATTATTATTTAATTCCACCTATTTCATCTTCAATTTATTTCTAGCCACTTGATCACAATGAGTTTCATTCAACGTGCAAGATGGGTTTAAAGAAAGGCCAGTTTTCTTAGCCCTTTCTCTCATGTTAAAATGTTCTTTTAAACTTGCTGAATTGAATCCAAAAGCATTAGGGCTTATGGTCAAATTAAGATCAAGGACCAATCTTTCTTTATCTCTGTCTTCGCAGACGGAGACCTTTTCTACTATTAATTGGTTTAGACGAAAATCACTTAGAAAGACTTTGTACTTTAAGTGGATAATGAGGCCTTTTCTTGACAATGTGGAATTGATTCTTTGTTGTGGTTTCACTTTTGTACAATAGAATTGAACATCTTTATTAGCCTAATAAATGTTGCATAGACGGATGTTTTAGCTTTAAACATACGTAGCTGTATTTATAATATATTCAACTGTAATACAAGAACTAGTATATAGTGTAAGTACATGTGTTTCTTTTGCATAAGTATCATAGCTGTTCACTGCCTATTAGGCAAGTATACTGTATATTAAATCACAAGTAATACATGGTTTTGGATGTTTAATTATGTGGTTAGTTATATAAAAAATACTACATTTTTCCAGTAATATTTGATGATAAAGTATAAAATTTGCATTAATTATTTATAATTGATATTAGGAAATATCAGGAACATAAATATGGGTGCTGAGATATATTTT
>JAOVVA010000028.1:7675982-7702347 GCA_028565275.1 Leiocassis micropogon | reverse complement strand
ACTGAAACACACTAATACACTAAGATTTGCAGATTAAAAACAAATTATATCATGGAAAACTTGTCAGCTGTCATCTTCATATGCTCAAAAAATGAGTTTGGTTTCCTGTAGCTTTAACATTAGATATTACATCAATTTTATTAAAATATATTAAGTTGGTAAACATACTTAATTCTGTCATACAGTATCAATTTTAGTACCATTACTTACTGCTATTTTTTTTATTTTTTTTATTCGACTTACATATTTCTTTGAGTGGAAATATTTATTGAGTGGAAATTAAGTCTTTAATTTTAATAAGTTGAGACATGAATCATTTCTTTTTTCTCTGTGTACTGTTTATCCATCTTTTAACAATAGTGTAAAAATATCACGACTCTTGTTTAATTACAAACTGAATAAATGCTGCTTACGTCTATTTCTGTATGATATGTAGCTTTAAATGCAATATAGCTTTAATTAAAGCCCAACGTTAAATGTCTAAAGAAATTAGTAAGCTTGCAAGGATTTAGGCGCCTTGCCTAATGTGATTTTTGTAGGCAGACACCAAGAATATAAACTAGGTACAATATATGTTTATGTTTCCCTGTTTGCTTTTTGGAAAATTTTTGAAATCAGCCATCTTGACATCCAGCAGGTTTTCTCAGACCACTATACACATACTAGGCTACACTGCCTCACACCATGTCTATACCACTTTATCCTGCAAACAGGGTCATGGGGGGCCTCATACACATACTCATACACTCATTTAAACACGTCGGGCAATTTGGAAAAACCAGTTAGCCTAACCTATGAGTCTTGGAGGAAACCAACCAAGTTCAGGGGGAACATGCAAACTCCATGCACACAGACCCGGGGCCGGAATCGAACCCGGACTAGGGTGCACCTTAAATATAAAATTAAACAAACATTACAAAAAGTAGCATTTATCAGTTCTATCATGTTTTTTTTTTATTCCTAATTTAGTTGTAAATGATTGTGAAACCAAGTAGAGCTGTTTAAGACTGGGAGTTTTTATATCCATCGCTATGTGTTGTTAATACCAGACATTAACTACCACTGAGTTAGCTATTAAGTACTTTGCAAGTACACTATGCGGTATGAATTGTTAGCAATTTTAACATATTGCATGGGTAATGCTGTTCTTTGTTTTTTTATATTTAAAGCTGAAATGTCAGCTGACCTGTATGAGCTATATAATAACCTAATGCGGTATAGGTTTTTTTAATCTGATACAGGAGTCTTTTCTATTTAAGATATTACTCAGAATAACAGATAAGTCATGTGCCTGCTTCAGGAAATTAAAAGAAGGCTGGCAGCTGGCCATCGCGTTATTACAGCAATGGCATTCGAGTCAATACAAAGACCGCTATTTTAAGCGCACTGTTTTATCAATTACTCCACTAAAGAGCTTCCTGTTTATACTCAGTCATACTTTAAAACAGCTTCTGTCAAACTGATCAATTTTTATACCTACTACTATTTACTATTCACAGCCGTGTGTTTCGCTTGATGTAGATGGTGTATCAGTGCTTAATAAAGAAGTGATGAACTGGTGCTGCATTTTTAAACTCATTTATTGAAAATGGCAACCGAGCTGCATTTATAATTATTACTAATTCAATTGAATTAGCTGTGTTTCATTTTGAACAAGGTGAACAACAAAAACATTGGAAAGATATACCTACTCCTTAATTCCAATTCCTATCCATTCCTTTGTACTGTACATGCAGTCTTACAGTAAGTTCATCCTTGCTAACTTTTCAAGTAACATTTTTATTGAAATATTTAATACACATACACAGTAAAAGAGCATAATCAGAGTTTTTTTTCTATTTATTAGCAAATTTGTTCTATTTTGCTTAGTCATACATGTAAGAACTACTGTACTTAGAAGCCATATTATTTAATAATGGTTTAACACAGCCATCGATCCAAACAGTTTATAATAGTGATAATTACATTACATTACATATCCAGGACAAATGTCTTTTATTTGCTTCAAGTATTCAGGTAGCTTTCAGATTTACTCTTGTATTATACCTTTTTACATGATTCTTCTTTTGAAATATTTTTTTCTTTTTCTAGAAATAATGGAATAATTTCCATCATTGATGGAAACAACCAAGGAGTCTAGCCTTTATTTTTTTCCTCAGATGTAAAATAACATTGCTCATATCATATGAATAGCTATTTGCTTTATTGCTCTTTCTAGAAATTGCTTTAACAGACCGCACCTGGCCATGCAACTGCTTGTCAACCGTTGTTTCCATTATTTTTTTATTACTCCTGAACAGTTAATGTCACACTTTTGTCAAGATCCTTGAATTAAAGATGAAAGTCTTGACTTTGCCCACATCTTGAGTGTTTCATTTCAAATTCATTGCGGTGGTGTACAGAGGCCAAATGTCAAAAAAAAAAACAACTTCCTTTGTTCCCAAATTTATGGGCCTGAGTGTAAAATGATCTGAACCCCATGCCAGCGCATCTGAAGATTAAAAAAAAAAAAAAAAAAGTTTTTGCATGTACAGTACACACATTTGAGGCTGTGCAAAAAATGAGGAAAAGAGAATTTTAGTAAGGTCCCCTTTATAGGTTTAAGCTTCATTTTGCTATGTTTAATTTATTGTACATAATTATTCTTCACTGGTTCCTTTGCTGAAGGTGCTCTGAGGAATTCAGCTGTCTGTAGCAGTGATATGGCAAGAGCATGAGAGGCATGAATGTTCACGTCAGACTCAATCACACCGAGCAACACAGCTAACACTTTCGCTCATGGGATTGTCTTGTGTCAAAATGTGAATGATGACTGTTGGATTGCACTGTTTCATTGTGTCTTGTTCCTATTTATTATCTTTAGTCTCTGGTGTCATACCTGTTGTTTATTATAGGCCAAAAATATAGTAACTTTATAAGATGGTTTGGACCCAGATTGGTGGAAAAGCACCATTTCTGTTCTGTATCTTTGTACTGGACCTTGTTAGCCACTGCTGTACTGTATAAACAGTATGAGCCCCTTTTTTGCAAAATGCCCTTATGTTTTCATCACCCTAAAAAAAAAATTACTTATAAATTGGACTATAAATACACATACTTTCATCTTTTACAGTATTCATAGTATTGTAAAACATACATGATTATTATTTTCTGTGCTATTGTTTCCGCAATCTACACTTTCTGCATCCTAAACTAGGACAAAAATTTAAAAAATGTATTTAAGAGAAATGAAAATGAGTGCACCAAGCTTGTTGTTTACCTGAAATAAAACTACTAGTACATATTGAGTCAAATGATACATACATCATTCTAAAGAGTTATGCTGCTTCGCCTAAGACGCACGGAGTTGACACATAATTTACAAATTCATAGCATGTAGATGAAAGAGGAAGAACATTCTTGTCAGCTTCGGGGTTTAAACATCCAATCATGTGATGACAGGCCAACCAGCCCCGATGGTGTTTCAGCATTGCTAAGAAGGTACTTCATTTTCAAAGGGAAATGGAAATCATTTTGCACATCCGAATTGAAATTAAATACACATTCACTGGAGACATTAATAGTTTCAGAAAATAAACAAATTCCATGAATCACAATGAATAAAATAATTAAATTTAACATTTAGTGAACTTTATATTATTACATTTCACCATGTGTATTCAATCTGAAAAGGTTTTTGGTTCAGCGAAATAATACTAAGCAATTTAAAATACATTAAACATAAACATATTTCAACTGAGACGGTTACAAATAATTAACCTTGCGTTGCTTGAGGTGTCAACTGTGCACTTTTTGTAGCAGTTTGTTTGTTTAAATTATAACGAATTTATTCAATTTCATTCAAATACATTAATTATACACGGTGGTGTAGTGGTTAGCACTGTAGCCTCACACATGCAGGTTCAAAGGACCGAGCCCTGCCTTCGTATCTGTGTGTGTGTGGAGTTTGCATGTTCTCTGCATGTTGCTTGCTGGGTTTCCCTCGGGTACTCCGGTTTCCTCCCAAAGTCCAAAGACGTGCAGATTAGGCTAATTGGCGTTTCCAAATTGCACATAATCTGGGCAACTTAATGTGTGACATAATGACATAATGTGTGTTCTTTGTGAGCTGTTTGTTCATCATAAAACCTGCTATGCATAAGATTACGAAATGTGCTACAATACCATGCTCGAGCCCCAAAACAAACCGACTGTCAGTCACATCAGTGATATGGCAGCTTACAGCTGTCATTCTGCCTCCGCTGCAGTTTTTAACTTGCGCTGCGACTGACAGGTGACGCTGCATTATTTCCTGATGGGTAACAGCAAAAAGTCCCCTGTGTACGCGAAGATGTCTCAAGAAGCAAGTGATTTCTGTTCTATTGCTGCTCACCAGACTAATGGCTGGATTTTGTAATGTAGTATATTTCTGGTTCTTGTTTTTCCTGGTCTTTGGAGAACTATTCCCATCTTTTGCAGGGCCCACAGGACCTGTGTGAGAAAACGAGGAAGTAATTAAAATAGCTGAACGTGACTAGGTGTTAGTTAGAGAGGCTACTTAGTGGGCGTTTAAATGTGTGTGTGTGTACATGGTTGTTGGGGAGCAATCTCAGTGACACAGGTGCGCTTCTTTTAAGAGAAAAGGAAGAGGTTAGCTGTCAGCTGCCAGTGAACGGGAGTTTAGAGTTAACTTTAACTAAGGTCTTTTTTCTCTGTCGAGAAAATGGCACTTGGACCACTTTTAGAACACTTAAAAGATGTGTGAGTGATTTGTGTACAAGAGACATGAGATACACCTGCAGGGTGTGTGAAGCTGTCTTCACTTTGTCTGGTTCCGTCTGCTACTCCTGTTATAACTTCAGGGGCCATTGACTAATACACAGCCGGTGGATGCAAGAACGGACGCTTTGAGGTGATTACCTGCAAAATGTCGTCATGTACTTAAATGAACCCTCTAGTGTCAAGGGTTTGATTCCTGCCTCGCATCTGTGAGCGTGGAGTTTGCATGTACGTCCCATGCTTGGCTGGTTTGCTTCGTGTACTCCGGTTTCCTCCCACAGGCCAAAGTAATGCAGATTAGGATACTTGCCGTTCCCAAATAGTGTGGGTGGGGGGGTGTGTGTGTGAGTGACTGCCCACTGATGGATTGTCACCCTGTCTAGGGTGTACACCATATCGTACCTGGAGGAAACCCACCATGCAAGGGCAGGGGTAGCTCAGTGGTTAAGGCATTGAACAACTGATCTACTACTAAGAATACTTGGCAGTTTGGACTACTACTAAGTTGCTACTGTTGGGCTCTTGAGAGAGGCCCTTAACCCTCAACTGCTCAAGCATTTTTTTTTGTCTAGATACAATGCCATAAATGTAAATGCCTTCTGGGAAAGGCTCCAGGCTTCCTGCGACCCTGTACAGGATCTGTACAGGATAAGCAGTAAAGAAAATGAATGAATGTACTGTATGTACAACGGCAGGCTAATTTTAGCATTGTGATAAAATTGTGGGAAATTGCTTTATGAATTACACATGAAACATTCACACTGATATAACTAAAACATTTTTTGAAATAAAATTTCAGCATTTGTGCCTTTCACTCTTGTGATAAAAAAAAAAACTTCTTGCTTAATTTGAAAAAAATCGCAAATCTGCAATAATGGAGTTCTCATTTTTCTGTCAAACTGTTCACATGCTCGATATGAAGCTCTGAACAGTATACAGTAAAAATTATTCTTATGGTTGATAACGCACATCTGTGGTAACAATGTGAGAGTAGTTATTGGCCTCTTTAGCTTCGCACTAATACTCCTGCACAGCTTATAATGACAATGTTAGCTCAAGGTATTTATTGAGTCATATTGTATACAGCCATATATTGTACCATGCCCATATGGCCATTTGCCATAGAAATCTTTTTTTTTCTCTTTTTGATTCAATGTCACACAGGAGGCATAACAAACAACAACAACAACAACAAAAAAGGTCATTCAAATGTCGCATTCTCTTATGCACAATTAATCCATGACTTATAGTTAACTAAAGGGTACACTGACAGAAAACAAGGCAGTGTGTCACTGGAGTTGTAGGCCCAAACTTTAAAGTTCCTTTAAAGAACAAATAAATGTTTATGTTCATATTTAGTTATTATTTAAAAAACATATTTATGGAAGGAGCACTGCTAATGTTTTGAAGATGTTCCATAAAATTAAATGTGACTATACATGGTTAAAAAAGCTTGGTAAATAAAAAATGTATTTAAAAATCATTCTGATTATGGCAGTGTTTTGCAATATACAGGGATTTAAAAAAAAGGCTGCGTTGATAACATTTGAGAACAAAATGTTAAGTATAAAAATGTCCTTTTTACAATCTGCTTTAGAGGCGTGGCATTTTTATGTTTCTTATATGGAGGATTTTGTCTTGCATAAATTGTTGCATGGGATTTTAGACTTCACTGGCACTAGGCATAATGGAGAGAGAGTGAGTGAGAGAGCGAGTGAGAGAGCACTTTATCTTCCACTCTTGTCCTGCTGCTTCTGCTGCACACAGCCAGATAGTGTTGGATTCACTCGAATGGCTGAAACGGAGGCCTGGGATGGCCCAGATACACCCAGGGAGGAAAGACAGTGGGCAAACACTCAATGTGATGTTGCTGTCGTTGTGGTGGTGGTTGTGTTGGTGGTGGCAGTGTGAAAATGATTTTGTATGTTGTTCTCTGGGCTATTTGTAGGAGAATATAATTATATATAAGTTATAAGTACTTTAACACAAAAACAGACCAAATGTGATATTTATTTCCCTTTAATTTCTTAATTATGTAAATTGAGTGGGCGCTTGAATCTTTATTATGGTCTTCCGACAGCCTTATATGCAGTAAACTTATATTATTTTCCCTTTTTGAATGTTTTCTGAAGGATGGCGTGACACATTATGATGTTGTGGGTTCTTTCTTGTTTTTCTAGGAACATTTGCCTAAAGCTTACAGTATATTGTTCTTAAACCTTAAATTAGTAAAGTTGCCACGAACGGAGACAGCAGGCACGACATACGCATAGATAGTGGCACTTATTAAAGAAGGCAAATAAATCAAAATCAAACAGGAATCAGACGTTAGGAATTAACCTGAGATTTCACTTTAAGACAAATCAGACGCATGACAGATCCAATGCTAGATAACTAGAAAAGACTGAAAGGAAACTTAAATAAAATCACTCCTGCTAATTACTCACTCAACGTCTATATACTGTAGGTTTATCCTGTATACAGGGTCACTAAAGGGGCCTGGGGCCTATTCCAGGAGCCTGGGACGGAGTGCCAATCCATTGCATACAGTACACACACTTGGCAATTTGGGTCACTAATTAGGCTAATCTGCATGTCTTTGGACTGTGGCAGGAAACCAGAGTACCCAGGGGGGACCCACCAAGCATGGGGAGCACTCCATGCACACAGACCCCAAGGTGGGAATTGAACCCAGACCCTGGAGGTTCAAGGCAACAGTGCTAACCACTAAGTGACTGTGCCATCAAGACTAAACAGGTTGAAATTATTACACCTGAATGAAGCACGATGCACCAGACAATAAGAAACTATTTTCAACTTGAAATTCCCCAAACACAAAACATAGAGTCAAAGGAGTGCACCCACACTAGTGCACCACTAGAGGTTAACTCTGACAGAAAACAATAACTTGCAAACAAATCTATTTTCAAGTAAAACCAGCATGCCTACCACCAACAACCATGCCATGAAAGTGAAAAGTCACAGAAATTACATTTTACCACACTCTCTTGTTGGATGTATATATTAACTAAAGTTCTCCACTTGTACCTACATGATTTTATGCATTGCACGAACTCCGACAGCCTGTGTTTTGCCGTACATGCAGGGTTGCTTCAGGTCTGGGTCCATATAATTAAAATTCCAACTGATAAGTGCTCGCAATTCACCTTAACAAGCAGTCGAAGTTCTATTGATTTTAATTAGGAGACCTGCTGGCAGAGTTTAACTTGTTTCTTTATGGCAGAGTGGCCAGCAAAAAAAGTCTGATCTGAATGTCCTGACAACCTATTTGTGCTTCTTTTTCCCAATTGTGTAAATAGATGTTCTATACAATTGCTATTGGGCTTGGAGATTTTGTGATGGTGTATGGGAACATGTGTGAGTGCAACTATGTGATATTGGTGTAGCATACTACCACAAGTAGCATTGCTTTTTTTTTTCTAGAGTTGGTTTGATTTTTTTTTTAGATCTTTTTGAGGATTTTACACCTACATACATCAACCCTAACGCTAACACCACCGCCAGGTGAATTGATTATCAATTACGTACCAGTAAACTGGTGATAGGATCATGCACACACAAGGTTCTCATTCATGCCTTTGGGAAGCAAAGGTAAAACCAATGTAAAACAAATTGCTGAAAAATGTCAATGTCAATGCTGGCTATGATCGAAAGTTATCAGATATTTAGCAGGCAAAGAGTTCAAGCTTGTTGATCCGGCCTCTAAATTTCCCAGATCACGATCCGATCCACCTGAAGAATCTGCCAGAGTCAAAAGCTCCATGGATCCAGAGGCACCCTGGCAGAACAAGGGGAACCTACACAATATCGGGTATAATGTTTTGGGGTTTAATGTTAGGGCCGATCAGCATGTTATGTGAGTAAACTCTAGTACTTGGGTTGAGCTTCACTGGGTTCCAGCAGTGCAGTGAATGTTTTAAGGGAGACTCTTTATACGTGCTTATACAAGCGTGTATGTATTAGATAAGTAGTTCATTTTTAATTAAGTCTTTTCCCCCTTCATTTGCTTCTATCTGCAATCAACCTAGATAGTCTAGACTTACTGAGCTGTTACCTCATTGATGTATTTTTCTCTGTGTAGGTTAATAGCTTTTAAAACTAATATAATATCTGCTTCTTAGTCTGTCTTATAATGGATGAGGTGACAGGTGTGAGGAAGGAGGGGTTTCCAAATTCACATAGTGATGCTCAGTAATAATAATAACACAGTTGCTCAGCTGGTTTATTGGACAGTTTGATTTTGTACCAGGGTCGTCCAAGTGGTGCCGAAAGTCTAATCACTTTGAGATAACAATCAGTGCCAAGTGGCACATCATCTGGTGTGATTCTTCACCGGGTCATCGTCTATTTTTATGTGTTTTTGTACACTCAGTAATTACAGATGGCGGGGGCTCATATTATATATTATGGACATAAATTTTTATGAATTTTGATAAGCAAGAATCTAGTAAAATAAAAAAAATGCTATGATGGCTTTCCTAGGCCCTGATTGACACTCTGTTCACTTATAAACTTTGTCATAACCAAAATAGCAGTGTCATATATCACTGTGTCATGTGATGTCATATGAGAAGTTTTAATAACAGTTATGCAGTAATATTAAAATCCTTAGCTACCATTTTTATGGTGATGTCTTAATTGATATGTCATAAGCTTATTCAATCAATCACCAACTTTGATAACCAACACGTTCGATAAACATTATGTCGGGTATAATAAGTTATAATAAAAAGGGGTGTTGCTATACAGTACTTTTGTTATAAAAACCATGTCATTGTTGTGCCATCTGTCTATCATAGAGTATCAACAGTTTAAATTCAAATTTCTTCATTCTATTCTTATCCTAATTAACAGTTTATCGAAAACAGCTTGAACTCAGAACTTGAGATTCATTTACATGAAAGTTGTTCAGATACATGACTCTGTTTGTGTGCATGAACATATTTCTGTCTTCTGACAGAGCATTTATGTCACAAAAGAATTTAGATTTACAGTGAAAATAATTGCAAGGGTTTGCTTAAGTTTAGATATAGGAATAAACAAAAACACTATGGTACAGGTGTTTTTGCTAAAAGTACCTACTGTATATAGTGTAAAATAGGTTTGGCGGTATGATGATTTAGTGGTAAGCACTGTTGTCTCGCATGTCCAAGGTCGAGGGTGCATGATGTTAGTGTGTTCTTCCTGTGCTTGGTGGGTTTCTTCTGGGTGCTCCGGTTTCCTCCCACAGTCCAAAGACATACAGGTTAGGCTAATTGGTGTTTTCAAATTACCCGTAGGGAGTGAGTGTGTTAGTGTGGGTGTGTGCTTGTGCCTTGCAATGGATTGGCCCTCTGACCAGAGTGTACCTCAAGTTCCCTTGGACAGACTACAGGCCACCTGTGACACTGTACAGCACAAGTGGTACTCTCTCTCTCTCTCTCTCTCTCTCTCTATATATATATATATATATATATATATATATATATAAAATTGTGTCATGTGTTCATCAAATGAACATTTGAACAGTTAAAAATATTCCTTGTTTTACTGTATCTACAGGAAAAATGTCATCGTGCCATTTGTCTGTCAGAGTGTGGAAGCTGAAATGGGCTTGCTTTACTTTTGCTGGAGTACAAATGCCATTATTGTGTCTTTCTTCTGTCAAAGTGTCCAGATTATTAAAATGGCGCTTGCTTTACTTTATCAAAAGAAAAAGTCATTATTGTGTCCTGTCTGTCAAAGTGCCAAGATAGTTTTAAATGGGCTTGCTCTATTTTATCTGTAGAAAAGAAAATGTCATTATGTCAGGTCTTTGTCATAGTGATAGAAAGACATACATGTATCAGGTACGTCCTAGGATATTAAGCAAATGTAAGAACTAAGAATGCTAGATGCACAGTAAAGAAGTAACATCCCTTTACAGCTTGGTATACTTCGTATAACGTTCAAGTTGATGCTAATGTGGGACTGTTGTATTGTTTGTGTGGATACTTGCAGCAGAAACATTCTACAACAGATAGGTCCAACTGAGTAATCTGATTGGACTACAGGCATTCCATGAGTGGTGATACAGTTAAACATCCCGGTGCTGTTCTAGTCTATATCCATTACCCTGCATCACAGGTGTTCTAACAGTCATTAATTACACTAACTGTCAGTCATCAGCGTGAGTGAAAGCAGGTCTGTACAGTGTGCAGTACTGGAAAGAGGGGAAAGCAGCTGCCTGCCAAAACCCACATTCAAAACCAGTTATGGAAGGACTTTCAGCAAAAAAAAAAGCAAAAAAAAACATATTTGATAACATTATGCTATGTTAAACAACACTTAGCCTCCTTAATAATTGCTTCTAAGTCTTTCCGAATTGCCTCTGAATCTTTCATTTACAGCTAATGCAAGCTACAAGGCTAATTAGCGTCTAGCTTCTAGCTCCCAAATCTCTCTCTAACTCCTGATGAAGGGAACTACTTGTGGAGGGAACAATGGATTGTACAACCTACATAGTGCACTAACTTTTCATTTTCCTGCTATTAGGGATTCAAACCTTGAACCCTCATGTTACCCACCAGCTCAGTGCTAGTTCTATCAATCATTGAAGGATACGTGTTGGTGGAGTCAAATACAAATGAATTATAACCAGTTGATTAATAAATGCTTGTGTGTTTGTGGATTTGTTGTATAAAAGCAATGTCACACTCAAGGTCGGGCTGTTGTGCTAAATATCAGCATGGATGTGATTTCCTGATACCTTGTGCCTATAATCGCCAAACAGCCATGTTGATATTCAGTACAACAGCACTCCTTCTCATGTGATATTGCTTAATTAAGACATCGGTCTATATATATATATATAAATAAATATATATATATAAATATATATATCTCAATGAAATAATCTAACATTGTTATATTACTGAACATCTAGACATGGTGTAGGATATGGTTATGTCATATTGCAGAATCCAATTGTTAATCATTGCATTCTATGAATTTTTAATCAGGACATTTAACATAACATTTTCATTTAATATTTGTTTGTATGTGCTTAACTTCAAATCAAGTGTGTGTGTATGTGTGTGTGTGTGTGTGTGTGTGTGTGTGTGTGCTCAGACAATTAGTCCTATCCCTTCTATTCCCTCTTGCTACTTAAATTTCCTTTATTCCACAAAAGATAGTTTATGAATCTCAGGTCTAACACTCGCTTCCTTCGAGACACATGAAACTGCATGTTTTCTAACTGCTGCTCCCACAATGTCAGATGATTGAGGGCCGCTTAACACACTTCTCTATAGATGATTTTGACAGACGCCCACAATAGGCTATTGTCTGTGTGATCGACAAGGGAGCGAGGAAAGACATCCCTCTCATCTCGTGCAAAGAAGAACTGTCAGGATGTAAATTCATGATTTACCAATAACACGTCGAACATTTAGGCAGGTGAATCATTTTGGGATCTGTTGTTTTCCCCAGTCTCAAAAATATTATGGTTATTACACGATAAACATACCGTACAGTGGAGCGCAAAATTCTGAGAGGACTCATGGAAATAATTTTATTTTATGCGTTCGCTTCTAATGTAATACAACATTTTTTATTGCAATTTAGATCATTGGTAGCAGCCTGAGAAAAATGTAGAATCTTTAACAATATTGACATGAACTTCAGAGTTAATTAGAATTTTGTTCATCTGTTTTTTTTTATTTAACTCCAGCTGGCATGGACTCCAGAAGTTTGCAGGAAGAAAAAAATTAAATAAAAAAAGATCCATTTTAGGTTAAATCCATCAGACTGCTGTCTGAACACATACTTCAGTAGAAAAGATTAGTTGTGAGGAAAATCAAATCTTTTGTACCTTAACATGCTCTATATCACATATTAGCTTTTATTTAAATAGGGACCTAGAAATAATAAATCTTAAAAAAATCAAGATATTCAATATTTGTGTTCTTTCTGTTAAATATATTTAAGTTGTATCTTCATTTTTGTAAATTTTAAATGAAAAAAAGAGAACAACTTTTTGACCCTTAGCGGCACAGTGGCTTAACGGTTTGCACTGTCGCCTTGCACCTTCAGGGTCCAGGTTTGATTCCATTCTTGGGTCTGTATGGGTGGAGTTTGCATGTTCTCACTGTGCTTGGTGGGTTTCCTCCGGGTACTCCAGTTTTCTTCCAAAGTCAAAAAAAACATGCAGGTTAAACTTAATTGGTGTTCTCAAGTTGCCTGTAGTGAGTGTATATGTATGTATTCATGTACTGTATGTATGTATGTGTGTGTGTGTGTATGTGTATGTCCTGCGATGGATTGGCACCCTGTCCACTGTGTAGCTTTTACATACTGATGTTATGTCTAATTTTATAATAAAATAATTTTTTTTTCTTAATTCTTTTTAATAGGTTTCAGCTAAACATTTTATTCAACTTATATACATTAATCAAACTCAGATTTGGATCCCTAATGAGCAAGCCAGAGTCAACAGTAGCGAAGTTAAAGAAATTTGAAACGAACCAGTCTCGAAAATGAACTATTGTCTGTTAGAGAAAGTCCTGGCTAAAGGTTTCAGCTTTGAGCTTAAGATTTTAGCTTAGCATCATTCAAGATTATTTCTTCTCCTTCCAAGACTTCATCAATATTAATGTTACATGTGTTTGAGACAAAATTATGGATACTTTCTAATGGCATGTGACTTAATGTCAAAGTAATGTAATGTTGCTGGAATTAAAAAATATATATATGCAATTTTGTGGAACATAATTTGGCTCAAATCTAAGGATAGGGAAAGACTAAGGATTATCCAGACAGAACGAACACGGCAATCTCTTATAAAATCTTATAAAAAAAAAAACATTTTTACATTGAAACTCATTGCGGTATTTTAGACAGCCATAACAATATTCTTCAGTTAAAGGAATAATAAAAAAACAAAGGTAGATGTGGGACTGGAAAAGATGCTAGTATTCATACTCCAGTCCGATTCAGTTTCTTAGACTTTTTCTAACTTAAATGGTTCCCTTTATTGGATGCCCTACAAATTGAGGTCGTGGTGAGCCCGTCACAACTACAGCAATAGTGCATGTAAACGAAGAGCGAGCTGCACTATGATTTTCAATGTGCTTCGTTACACATCCCACCTGCTATTATTCATCCTGCCAAGGAAGAGCCTCTTACTGTTGATAGGAGCATATGCTTTACCTCTGGCTACAGCAGATACACAGTAAAATCCTGCCAGATTTTTACTCAGGCCACGAACACAGCTTAAGCTAAATGTTTGGAATTCTTACTTCACCCTGCCAAAGACGGCACTCAGTTCAGGTCTTTTATCTCAATGAAAGAGGCTGAAAATATCTAGAATTTTGTTGTGCAGGCTACAGTTGAGAGGATGTTACATGGTAGAAGAATGTGGAGTTTCTAAAAATGGTATGCTGATTGGCTCTTGTCTCATTTAAAAATGTCTCATAGTATATTGTATTTTATTTTTATTTGATTTCTAATTTTTCTTCGTATCTTATTGTATTTGAATCATTTAAATATGCAGCCACTGGAGAAACAATTTCCTTCGGAATTAATAAAGACTTATCTTATGTTATCTTATCTTATTGTTTATTTTTAATAGGGAATATACAGTAGTATATACTTATACCAGCATTAACACATGGAGCTTATATGTAAAACTCATTGAAGGGATATATTTTAACGAGACTAAACAATGATAGATGAAAACCTCAATTTTGTATTTGTTGTACATTTTAAACCAAAATTAGGTTGATTGTACTTAAGCCATTTGAGGCAAGCGTTAGCAAGCAGATGCATGTGGATTACCTCTAGTTTTGAATAAAATAACTAAGATAGCAAAATTCCAAATCCACACAAATTCCCTTTGCTTTTCTTGCTTTTGAATGACGAAACAATGCAGTACATTTAAATAAATATTTGTTTGAAACACACAAAAAATCATGCTTTAAACAGTTGGTTTCCACAAAATGACCAAAATGGGTTTTTGCCATCACATAGGCTGCGTTCACATTACTAACCTGAATTGACTCAATTCAGATTTTTACTTTAATGTGACTGATTGATCTAATGTTTTACAGTATTTCCGAATGCACAAATGTGATGTTTTTTAGTTCGGATCAGGGTCACTTTCGCATGTGGATACGTACAGTAGATATTCAATATTTGGTCATGCGACTTGAATGAGTATGAACAGATCACAATTCATGTCACTTTTTGCATTTGTGCATGTGTGGGGCGCTGACCTCATCTGAGTAGAGTGGGGATTTCATAGCAGGTCTAGCAATTGCTTTACAAAACACTGCAATGCGTGTAGTCTGGCATTCTTCCTGCTGAGCGTTTCTTTTATCCATACTACCATCCAGTAACTGCATTGTTACGCTGTGTTGCTGCTATTGAATTTATAACTTTTGTAGCCTGCTGTGGTCCACAGTGACAGAATATTGACCAAACATGTGATAAGTGATGAAATAAAACTCATTATGAGCACACCTTGAATTGATAATTACCTAAATTGTTTGCACATAAACAATGTTTGGGGTAACAGTAGAATCCAATGTAGTCTTTCGCATGGATGGCACCACAGACACAGATATGAGACAAGGTCTTACAGGAAAAGGATAATTTTATTAGGAAAAATGGGAAAAGGAAAGGGAATTTAAGGAGGAGGGAAGGAAAAAAAGGGGAGGAATGTAGTGCCTGTGTGGGTCTGTAGGCAGTGTCCAGCTGGCAAGTGGGCACGAGGCTGGCAAGCGATGGCGGCGGGTGTAGTGGAAGTGTTGGCTCGCGTGGAGTGCATCCTTAAAGTCCTTATCTTAAAGTGGCTTCCCTTGCTGTTTCGGCCAACCGGCTTCTCCCAGCTCTCCTTGGATGTGGCCACAGATAGGAGTCCGACATGACATCCGGCGGCTGGGCGGCTCTCCCAACTGGGAACAGGGGCTTTAACAACGAGCACAGCTGCTTTTTTTCTCTTTGACGGCAGCGTTGTGATCGTTGTCTCTAAACAAGAGTGAAAGTGCCGCGGGAGCTTGTGCAATCCATAGGACTGTCCTTAAAACGATGATCAAACATCTGCATTCAGTTCTTGCCTTTGAAGTCCCTGGGCGCATGACATCACGCCACTTGCATGCCCCTCTTCGTATTTTAAGGGCCGCTGTGTGACTCTACGCTTTAAACCTCTGGACTTTGAGCTAAGGTCCTCGCCTTTTTTAGTGCAGAGAAAGCCCAAGACCCATTAAAGATCATCACCAACCAGCTGTGCCCGATCTAGCGGCCCTGCAACTTCGCACAACTGCAGAAGGGGAGGCTGCCTACCTAGTAAGCCTACTGAGTGTAATATGTAATATTATTTAAATTGTGCTGCTTGATCACTCTTGCTGATCTTGACCGGATGAAGTCAACAGAAAGGTGTTCACATTTTACGGCGAAGTACACTTGGTTAACAGGCTTCTTTTGGTCACCCCTTCGCTCTGCATTTGCTTTTCCAGACTGACCACAGATGACTGCTTTATCATATTTTTATTCATTTTCAAGACCTCACTTTCTTATATTAGCTCAAGTAAAAGGCATGTTGCTCTGCTCCAAGCTGACATTTACAAGCTTATGGATGTGTCGCATTAACTCTGCTTTTATTGCACTGTAACTGCGCTGTCATTTTATTACTAGCGCTTCTCTGCACTAGCAACGGATTCATCTGCACAGATTAATAAAAGCTCTCCGGTGTTGCGAGCTGTTATTTAAATGCAACGTTTAATTTACTGCTCCAGATCTTTGATCTGCACTGCGCTGACCCAGCAGGAGACACTTGCAATCAAGAGATAACACAATTAAAAACTACAAAAAGTAAGAGCGGTGCGTGCGAGTGAAAGGGAGAGAGGGTCATTAATCCGTTCATTAGTAGCAGGGCATGTTGCCTCACACCCGAAAAATTGAGTTTGACACTTTAAATTAGGCTTTGTGGACATGGAACATTTAGTTATGCTAATAATATTTCTATGCACCACAGTTCCTTAATTAAAGTCCAATGATGATAATCCAAGTCAAGCATAATTGACATTATTGATATTTCAAGCGTTAATTGCAGGTCAATTGGGGTTTCGGAGGAAAAGCCTTGCGTCCGAGATGCGCCGTCTCTTTTTATCATGTCATTACAAAATGATACATCAATTGCAAAGCCATGTGTTGATTTCTTATTCAAAGTTCCTGACTACACAAGCTAATCACACCATTATGTCTGCTGATGTCATTTGGTGTGCTGTTTTCTCCTTTACACCTGCTAGTTTCGTCTTTCTTTCAGTACACAGATTTCACGTTTACATTCAGATTAAGTAGAGGGATGTGTATATTTACGTACACACTCACCGTCTACACCACTTTATCCTGTATTCAGGGTCGCGGCGGGACCGGGAGCCTATTACAGGTGACCTAGGGCATGAGGCAGGATACTCCCTGGACTCGGTGCCAATCCATCACAGGGCACACACATATACACACTCACACACTACAGGGAATTTGGTAACGCCAATTAACTTAATCTGCATGACTTTGGACTGTGGGAGGAAAACCAGAGCACCCGGAGAAAAACTACCAAGCATGGGGAGAACATGCAAACTCTACTGTACACACACAGGGAATCAAACTCAGACCCTGGGGGTGCAAGGTGACAGTGCTAACCATTATGCCACCCTTAAATTTTAATGTATTTTATTTGTTGCTATTCATGAAGACAGAATAGTTGCTGGTGTGTGTTTGTGTGTCTTTGTCAGTGCATCATGTGTGTACCCCTCCTGCAGCCCATCAACCCACGTATATACCACAAAACAACCAGACTCTTTAGAGCACACACACACACATACACTCTCGTCTGTAGCAACTGAGCACAAGCTACAAATCCAATTTTGTCCAATTTATTTATTCCCCCCATCTCATTTTGCGTCCTGCCCTCTTTTTTGGCACTGCGACTCCAGATGACCAGAACCATCTGCTCTCCATCTTGCAAGGAGTAGGCCCGAGGTCTATAACCCCGCACTTCATTTTTCTTTTCTTTTTTCCTTTTTCACAACTCAGACCTTCATCTTCCTCTCGAGTAGCAAATCTTCCCCTCTGGCTTTGCAGAACCACTGGGACAGTTTGTAGGAACAGCCTTGCTGTGAGGATGACATGACGGAACAGGTCAAGGGGAACTGCAAATTCCTATGTTGCATATTTTTTGTCTTTCTTTCTTTCATTCTTTCTTTCTTACTTTCTTTCCACACTCTAACATTTTCCAACATTTTACCATATTTAGATTCTAAAGCATAGTCTCTGGAGCCACGGCTAGCAGTGTGACTCAGTGGAAGGGTGTATTTGTCAGTACAGTTTAAAGCAAAGTTTAATGGCAGACCCTGACAAGGGAGACTGATGGGAGATATGCAAATGAGGACAGTCACCTTGGCCTGCGCAGTCCCTAATTTGGAGACAAGGCAACACCTGAGGGCTGGAAATAACCACGATTATATAAAACGCCTCTGAGGAAGGTTACGGGTAGCAACCATGACTAATAGTTTCCCCATTCACTGGTCGTCTTTCTTAATTTTTTTAATTTGTTGAGCATTTGTAAGAAACTTGCCTCTGTGTTTAATGCTAATCAATTTACTGTGTGGTTTAAATCCTCTTAAACTGACTGAATATTGTATATCCTTGCATAGTTTTGCATAAAAGATTGTATTATCTTAAGTCTCTTTACTTTTGAGAAAGATTAATTCTTTTTGTCGCTAAGGATCCCCTTATTGGTAAATTAAATAAGATACACCTCATTAGTACATTCTACAGTCATGTTCAAAGGTTCATTCCTCCTCTTTTAATGCGATGTGTTTTGTGTAAAAACATAATAATCATCTGATCGTAGCAGGTCATACAGTAGTATTAGGCAAATACAACCTCAGACTAACAACCTTTTTCACAGTGCCATTATTTATTTAACAAAAATTAGGCCTAAAAAGAAAGAAAAAAAAGTGTGGGCAATCTTGCTTCTACAGGATTTAAGTAGCCAGGTGCTGCTAATCATCAACCCTTGATTAATCGATCATTACCAGATATCCATACCTCTATAAAAGCAGATGTTTTGGCAGGTTGCTGGTCTGAAGTATTTAGGTGTGTGTGTTAACGAAATTGCAGAGGGAAAAACATAAGCAATGGTCTTAGACAAGCAATTGTTGCTGCACATCAATCTGAAAGAGGTTATTAAAAAAACACTTCCAAACAATTTGGAGTTCAATGTTTTACAGTAAGAAAGATTATTCAAGTAGAAAGCATTCCAGACAGATGCCAATCTTGACAGGAAAAAAATGGAAGATCTTTGACCCTACAGGCCTCACTGAGCAGGTAAAAAAAAATGTATGAGCACTTTGACATAAGTTTAAACGTCGCACATGAATTTAACATATTTACATCAGCCACATTATGAAAGCCCAGTTTGCGCTCTATATATATATATAAGGGAAATGTATTAGCTACTATATTGGTAAAGATTTGAAGCCTAGTGCCAAATTCATATCCACTGTAAAGCACAGCATGGAAGGGTGACAATTTGGCCTTGTTTTGCAGCCACAGAACCTGGGCACCTTGCAGTCAATAAGTACAGTATACCAGGATATTAAAGAGACAAATGTGAGGCCATCTGTGTGACAGCTAACGCTTGGTCGGAATAGGGTCATGCAACAGGACAATGACACAAAGCTCACCAGTAATTCTTTTTCCAAAAAGGTTTTGGAAAGGCCTAATCAAAGTTCAAACCTCAACCCAACTGAAATGCTCCATCCATCATACATGATGAGCCTCGATAAGCAATGTTGTGAAGAAGAATTGACCAAAATTCCTCCACAACATTGCGACAAATTAATAAAGTCACACAGAAAATGATTACTTCACATTATTGCTGCTGAAGCTGGATTTATCAGCTATTGAATCATGGGGGTATTTTCCCCTTGTTTCTTTTTTGGCATAATTTTTGTAATTAAATAATGCATAGTAAAAAAAGTTATATGTTGTTGTTTATGTAACATTATATTTGCCTAATATGGACAATATACTAATATTCCCCCTATGGACAGATGATTTACAATATAAAGTACACAAAAAACATAGAATTAAAAGAGGGGGTACTTACATTTGAACATGGCTGTATTAATGTGCCTAATACGAACACGACATGAAACATACGATGCAAACATTATTCTAATTAATTAAATGGGTAGTAACAAGAAAACAGAACATATTTTTTCCCCAACAGAAAATTTTAAGTCGGTTTTGATATTAGTGATTGACTGACTTGTTTATCAGTTAATAAGGCTTTGATAAAATTTAATTTAAGTGACCCAACAGACATGCTAGTTCTTATAAGACCTCAACTTGAAAACACGATTAACACAGTTTTAAGACTTCGACTCATTTGGGCAAATTTTTATTCTCTGACACACAAGGTTGCTGATTCTGAATGTTTCATTTGAAAACATTGCTTGCTTTGAGTGGTTGAAATGTGTTCAAAACGTTTTAGGAGAATGTTTAAGACATTCAATTTACACCCTGTTACTGCCATTGCAATTACTTCAGCAGATGACAGGAATGCATCAATTATAATCTGTGATACTTTCTATGAAATAGAACATGCGATTTGGATGTTATTTAAACATCATAATCAAAGTAACAAAACTATGTGGGATACTGTCGTACAAGCATTGTGGTAAAGTAGAGAAATAATGTTGCAAAACCTAAAATGTGCAAAAGCAATTGTTTATACAGTACATACAGTACCTGTAATATGATGGGTAACTGTTGTGTAAAAGAACATTTGTATTGTTGATTATGTGTTTTTCATGATAATGATTTTCAACAATCTTTGTAATTAAACGTTTTTGTGAGCAAAAAAACTACATTTTTTTCCCTTGATCTAATTTACTGCTATTATTCGCTGTTAAAGCAAAATAAAAAAGCATAAATTTGCTATATTTTTTTAATTATTATTTAACCAAGATTCTTGATGCTAAATTGATACTTAATAGCGACAAACACAAAATGCAGGTTGATTTTATCCATTGTGAAAAAACTATGGGAGGTAAAGGTACAACTTCTTGAAAAATCACACAAAATTTATATTTGAATAACCCAAACAATTGTGCTTTTTACGACCCTTCTGACTAAAAGAAAACATGCACAAAATATTTTCAATCAGTTAGCAATTCACCCTGCTTCATTTGGAAAAACTGCATAAAATGGATTTAACTCATTTTGCTGTCAAACAATTCATACATGTGACCAAAAATAATAATAATAATAATTTTTATAAAGTAACCTAATACAGTGTGGATCCACCAGAACAGTTTCAGGGCATCTTTTTTTATAGATTCTACAAGTTGGTGTTTTGCGCCAACGTCTTCTACAGTAGTTCAATTGGGGTAAGATCTCAAGTGCCCTGTGGCTGGGGACAGAGACCATTCCTGTCAGCATAGAAATGTTTTATCATTGAACAAACAGAATAACTTAGTATTGATTTGTTGTGACCCTTCTCTCTAAGGGGACAGTGTTCATATATAAAGCTTGCTAGTATGTGACATAGGACAAATATCAGCTCGCCCAAAGTAAACGAAAAATGCTTGTCGATCCAAAGATCCATCATGGCACAATCAGATCTGAAACAGTTACACTATCCTTTGAGCTTTGTAAGCACAGGAGTGATGCACACTGAAGAAACTGCTGAAAAGTCTCTTTTTTTATTATTACTTTGTTTTAAGCTATTGCATAGCCATTTTGGACATCATAAATGTGGCAGATCATTTTGTTTTGACAAGAATATTAAATTAAAGTGAATATATTTCTTGTATGAGTAATCATAACATTTATTAAATTACTTATTAATATGTTTCTTTGCAGCAGGTTAAGCAAAAAATAAAGAGAAAGATAAAAAAAGAGAAAGTTTAGAAAATGTATAGTGTATTTTAGTAAAAAAGTGAAGGAAGAGATTGAGCCATAGGAATAATCCTTTAAGGCAACTCAAACAAGTTCATATATGATTTATTTTAATGCCTGCTACTTTACAATCTCTCCCAAAGGCCTGAATTCTGCTTCTTGTATTTTACAGGTGATTCTGATCCTGACCAAGCTTTATGACTTCCATTTGGGCAGCGTCACTGAAAGCTCCCTATGGAGGTAAGCGATACATCTCTCTATCCTCACTTACTTTTTCCTCAGTCTCACGGTCCCCTTGGTCTTTTCTTCCCTGTCTACAGCAACACCTTCCTCTGAGTCTGGATAGTTTCTTGGCTGTTGTTCTGCAGCTCTCTGTAGTTAAATACGGTGAACAAGTCATTAGATATCCTCTGGGGGGAAAATAACAGACAGGGAGAAAAACAGAGAAAACAGATTAGACTCCGACTACCAGAGCAGCCGAAATAGCAACAGGAGTCAAAAAGTCATTGATGTCGCTCAGTGTTCTCCAGACGAGTGTTATTTCCAAAATCCAGGACAGAGAAGAGCTTCGTTTTTTCTGTGTTAGATTCATTGTCTCTAATAGGCTGGATTATATTTCTAGCATAACATAATAAAGGCAATGCATGTAAGCATGTCACCACTATTACCTTATTGCAAATGCGTATGAATTCACACAAAACAATCTGCACACTGGGTAGACGATTATGTATAATATCGGGAGGTCTCGATGATGTCATAGAAATGGTGTTGGGGAAACACAAACAGACATGCTATACTTGTGATCCAAGTATTTGTTTCCTGTGACTAAAAACTTCAATAGGAAGTTATAACCATTTTTAGCACTAAAACAAAAAAAACAACAAAAATTAAGGGTCTGGGCTGAAAAGTAAGTCTTTATGTGTCTTTATTACAGTAATTGGGCCTGATATACTGTATAGTACTGTGAAAAAGTCTTAAGCCACCTCTGAAGATTAAACCTCAGCAGCAACCTCATTTCCCCCCTCGTCTGTTCCAGCCGCTCAGCATTAAGCATCACCAGTATACTAATTACCAGCCTGATGATGTGCACCTGTTTCTCAGTGGTTCATGTCTTAAGTTAGATGTTTTTTGGTTTTTTTTTATGCTTGACTGATTTATGACACCGTTTGGCATAACAATCAAAAAACATTTCTCTGAAACTGGTCAGATACAGGGACTGGACTAAAGAATGAGAGAAAAACTTGCGAGAGAGAGAAAAAAAACTATTCCTCAAAACCGCATTAAAATACAGGAAAGTCTGTCTCTTTGGAAGCAAAATATCAATAAATGAGGGGTGGTACATTCCTGTAGATGCTAAAAATGAAAGCTTTTTAATAAATTTTATCTTTGACATATGGTAGCACAGCCCTATTCCCACATTTACATAAACCACCTACTGTATGTTAGTGTGGAAAAGCAAGTGAGTAGGCCTGAAAGTTCTCGTTTTTCAGTGAGAACAGGATTTATACATTACACAGACATGTTTACTTTCCTGTCGTGTTGCAGGTCATCTCTGTATTATGAGACGTCTGAAAACTCTCTCGTGTCAGCGGAGTGAAAGTTTAATGGCTCTCGTCCAGACGCTGATTTTACAGCAGAATGCCACTGTAAATAAAAAGAGGTCATGTATTATTTTTTTTCTGTGTTGTTGCCAGATATATACAGTAGTATATAATAAATAACCTGGGTTGATGTACTGTATGGGAAATTTATAAGATATGAATATGTTTAAAAAAAGTGGAAAGCCATATTGAAAATGAAGCTCACAGGAGAAAGAAATAGTACATTTGTTTACATGAACAGTGGATTTTACAGCATTTGTTCTTTCATCCTTTTTAACTGCCTGATTATGTGACAATCGGGTTACATTCTGGTATCCTTGGCGAAGAAATGATGCTGCAATGGCTGCAGCTTCCTTAAGTCCTTATGAAGAAAAAATGAGTGATTATAAAACCTAAAACATGACACAGTTATTGTATGAAGTGGTGTGACTTGTTGAGCAGATCATGCGAACAGACCTAGGCCCTACCTATGGTTTTTTCATTCTTATAGTTTAGGTGACGCCCACCTCTAGCTGAAATGCACCTCCGGTACAGACACCGCTATAGGTATTTGGAGCACGTATCGCCACACCCACATATTCATTCATTTATTTATTTTACTACATATTGACATTAAGAATGAATTAATTAAGAAAGAATAAAAGCCAGACCTCAAATCCACGCACAATGTTTACATAACCTTGTATATCTTACTCAGGTTAGGTTTGCAAATATTAATTTACTCTAAGCTGTTGTTTGCATATTGCTGAATGCCAAGGTACGAGCAATGTCACCGCACTTAATTACTCATCATTTAATCAAGTAAAGACTCTATTACATTGGGGTATTAAGTGTTTAGTGGAACGGCAGAGTGCTTCATACACTAGTGTGTTAGATCTAGGAATACAGAATTTACTTGACTCATTACCTTACGTTTTAGTCTCCTGATATTTGAAAGTGTTACTGTATGTTGAACTCAGGTTAAACTATTTAACATGGGAAATGGGAAACTAATGAAAAATTTATGTTATGATAAATAATATTGTGCTTTACTGAATACAATGTAGGCAATGCCAGTATTTAAGGAACAATAATCAACAGTAGACAGCAAGTTACCAGAGACCAGTTGTATCAGACAGTGAGATCAGTTAATATTAGGTAGCTAAATGAAATTTACGCAATTATGCCTGATTTTTTTTTTTTCAATAATGTATAATTTGCATTAACAGTGTTATATAAGAATAAATTAGTAAGGGGAAAAAACATCGTATGGAAGTTAGAACACCATTGTGGTATAACACAATGTATCAGTTTAGTGATTAGAATACAGGGTAAGCATAAAGTCTTTCCCCCGATTTCAAGCATATAATGCTGTGCAAAAGAGCTTTTCTCCTTTTTTTTCCATTTCTTTATATTTTGCTTCCAAAGAGCCAGACTTTCTTGTATTTTTAATGTAGTCTTGGGGAAAAGTTCCCTCAAAGACTTTTTTTGGCTCTCATTTTTGGCTCTTATTTTCTCTCCAGTCCCTGTACCTGGCCAATTTCAGGAAAATGTTTTTGTTTGTTAATCCGTGACAAAGTTAATCAGGCCAGACGAGGGGAGAGCTGAGATTGCTGCTGAGGTTGTTACATTTTTTTTTTTTTATTGTATCTTTAGGCACTTTGGATTCCAATTTGTTTCATGAAGGGTGGCTCAAGACTTTTGAAATACGTACACACACGCATACTGTACATATTATACAAAAACTATGCTTCATTGTAAATAACACTAAAACAAAGTTTTTTTTTTTATTTTATAAACTTCAACTAGCTTTTGCCTGGAGAACATTCTTTCGAGGTTAACATCCCAACCAGGCTTTTTACACTTTGCATACGAACCTTTGATACTCTTTACATTAAGCTGACCTCATACATCCTTATTTTTGTAACCTAACTGACTGGTTTTGGTACATGAGACCACAAACCACAATGAGCTTTCTCCTTTAGAGACGTCCTCTTGATACTGTAGTTTACAGCGTCAAAAATGCTATTATTGGTCTATATATTGCCATAACTTTGACTGAAAATGCCACCAAAACATTTTGGGTACCACTTTCTATAAAGCCAGTATTCATAAACCTTTATGGTTGTCATTCTTATAGGAATGTTATGGGGTGCAAAGCAATAAGTCTATAAGATTATTACTGACAACATTTCCACATTCAATGATAATGAACTATAGATAGATAGTAAATGTTAGTGCAATTCAAAATTTTAGAAAAAAAAAAAAAAGTCAGCAGGTGTTTTGCTTTACTTTAAACCTTAGAAATCCAGACCCACACTCCAGGCAGCCTGAGTGCATAAAGCCCCTCAAATCCTCTCTGTGCGTGCAGCTGGAGCCGCAATGCATCATAGTGATGGCTGGCACAGCCCTGAGATTCCGTATTGACAAAACGAGGGTGGCCATGATAATATTCAGCTTTCCACAAATTAGGTCTGCCGGGACTCGCTCGGCCTTCTTCTGCTGTTCCAACTCAGAAACACAGTTTGTGTTGAAGAACAGTTGAACTCTATTCGCCTCATGGTTTCAAAATGTGTCTTTTACCCTTCCGCATTGCACTGTTCTTCATACCTGCCTAACTGTTAATTGAGATCACTGTTATGTTAGGTTAACATACGTCCTGCGTGGCTTGAGAAAGTTGTAGCAGCCTTGCATTGTCTAGACAGATGCTGACTTTTAGAGAAAGGTCAGAGGAGTCCCGCCAGCCTGAGAGTTCCAAAAACTGACATGTCCATTATAATGAACGGTGTGACCTTAAACGGCGGAGACAGATCAGTCGTTTTGGTGCGTGAAATTAAATATGTATGGCTCTGTCTTGGGATGTTAGTCAATATGTGTGAAACAAGTTCTTAATTGAACATTTTACCGATCAGCCATAACATTAACACCACATAAAATTAACACATCGATATTGATTATCTCTCTCTCTCTCTCTCTCTATATATATATATATATATATATATATATATATATATATATACACTCAGCAAAAAAAGAAACGCCCCTTTTCCAGGACTGTGTATTTCAACAATAATGTT
>JAOVVA010000028.1:7655478-7669520 GCA_028565275.1 Leiocassis micropogon | reverse complement strand
ACGTCACGTGGTTCGGAGGAAACACGGGATAGTCTTCGCCCTCCCGACTGAGTGGTAGTAGTAGCCTTAATGTGGAATTGGCTACGACTAATATTGGGGAGAAAATTGAAAAAAAAAACCCAAAAAAATATTTTAAAAAATAATAATAATATGTGCAGTGTGGCAGGGCGTATTATCCTGCTGAAAGAGGCCGCTGCCATTATGGAATGTTGTTCCTATGAAGAGTGCATTGTCTGAAACATTGTTTAGGTACTGTAGGTGATAAAATAAATAACATTCATGCAGGACCCAACATTGTGGAGCAAAACATTGCTAGAGCATCATACTGCTTCTCTTGGTGGGCAATCTTCTCTTAGTACCATTTACCTGGTGCCATCTCTTCTTCAGGTAAATGATGCACACACAAACACTCAGCCATCCACATGATGTAAAAAGAAAGTGAGATTTACCAGACCAGTCCATCCTCTTTCTGTGCTTAATAATCCAGTTCTGATGCTCTTTGTTCTTCAGTAGCGCTTCGGCAGAATCAGACCAGACGGTCTAGCCTTCACTACCCATACACATCAGTGACCCTTGATGCACAGCAACCCTCTCAGTGGGTTCACTGGTTATCCTTACCTGAATAACTTTTGGTAAACCACTGCATACTGGAAACCCCCCACAAGACCTGTTGTTTTGGAGATGCACTGAACCAATCAGCTATATATCACAATTTGTGTGTGTGAAAGTTGCTTAGGTTCTTTCTCTTGCCCTCTTTACCTACTTTCAACACATCACCTCGGAGAACTGACTGTTCATTTGCTGTTTTATATATCCCCCCTCTATGACAAGTGCCATTGTAACGAGATATCAATGTTATTAATGTTGCCTGTCAGTTTTAATGTCATGACTGATGAGTGGATATACAGTAGTTATTAACTTGGGGCATAAAGATCTTGAGCCTACCATCCAATTCTCTTCACGAGATTGCTACTATATTCGTGGATAATTTTCAATTCCCCTTGTAATACCTTTAGGCCAAATTTTGCAATTCACCCATTTTGTTATTTAGCCAAGCTTCATTAAACACTCCTTAAATTACTACCTTTTTAATTAAAGTTGTGTGCAGCTTCCCATTGTGTGATAGAGCCCTCTAATTTAGCTCCTGTCACAACAGCAAATGGCGAACTTCATCAGATGCTCTATGAGGAAGACAGTATGGAAATTGCAAGACATTTCCAATCCAAAGACTGTCAAGAAGCACTTGTTTTTGCTTTAGCTGCAATCCTGATAAAACCTCATCAACCCGCCAGATGAGGCAGTGATGAAGGAAGGGTTTTCATTTGTGGGGATGAGAGTCTGTTTGTATTATGGGTAATTACGGCTATTGAGTGTGTAAGATGAAAGACATTGCGATAATCTTTTCCAAATTATGGGCTTTTTCTTTTAAACATAATTTTTTTAGGCCTTATGGATTGCATTTAAAGCTGCCAACTTATAGAAGTTCCAAAGTTACATCAATATTTGCAAATGGACATCTGTAATCATTATATACATCAATGCAAAGTAGGTTTCGTTCTATGATAAGCTAGGTAGTGAACCATTGGCTCCAAAAGAGGCTCACTTGAACTAAGTGTTGTTCTTAACTATTCATGAAATTCAGTTTTCTAGATAAACAATGTCTCTTTTAAAGATTTCATCTTTGTGTTGATAAGTATTTATTAATAAATATTGTCATATATATCAAAAACGCTATGATGGCTTAGCATTTACCACTAGTGCCTTGCACCTCCAGGGTTTGAAATTCAAATCTTGCCTTCAGTCCCTGTGTGTTGATTTTGCATGTTCTCCTTCTGCTTGGCAGGTTCCCTCTGGGTATTCTGGTTGCTAGTCCAAAAGACATGCAGTGTACAGTAGGCTGATTGACATTTCCAAATTGCCCAAAGTGTATGATTGGGTGTGTGAGTGTGTGTGTTTGTGATCTGTGATAGGTTGGCACCTCATCCAGAGTGTACCTTGCCTTGTGCGCTGGGTTCCCTGGTGTAGGCTCCAGGGCTTCCAGGGTATTTGCATGTGGCGGCACAGTGGTTTGAGTGGTTAGCACTGTTCCCTTGCACCCCCAGGTTCTGGGTTCAATTCCTGCCTCTAGTCTGTGTGCATGGAGTTTGTATATTCTCTCTGTGCTTGATGGGCTTCCTCCGGGTACTCTGGTTTCATCCCACAGTCCACTGACATGCAGATTATGCTAATTGGCATTCCGAAATTGCCCATCATGTGTGAATGAGTGTATGAGCCCTGCAATGGATTGGACCCATGTCCAGGGTATACCTTGTGGCCCAAGCCTCTTGGTCCCCTGAGACCCTGTATACAGAACAAAGCGGTATAAGCGATTAGTAAGTGTTATAATATTAATTTTAGCGGCATTAAGATGATATTGGGCAAGGACTGATATAAAAAATATCACAACCACAAAATTTCTTGCTGAGGTTGCATGAACATGATCATATCCTCGTTGGTTTCTGTTCGTCATTATTACCGCATGTAACTAGCTAACTATGGTTTTGGCTATGATCACATAATTGGGTTAGCACAGAGCACGGAGTTTTCATTTTCCTACATAATTTATTCAGCCTAGGAATTGTATATAAACTAAGTAATGGGGGAATACAAAGCTTTTGACAATTCTGAGCTGTCTTCTAGTTTTAGTTCCTTTGTTGTTTTCCCTCTGTTTCCTTCTAGTTTATAATCTGTTGATGCAGTTCGCCAGTTTTGACTCTTGCCTGTCTCTCTAGATTTTGATCATGCATTTGCCCATACCGACTCTGTCAGCTTGTGTTTTGACCACTGTGTGCATATCGACTATGAAGACTCAGGATTTGAGTCTTAACTCGACTGCATACAGTAGCTCTAGGCTTGCATTATTTTCTCTGTAATTTATAGGTAAGCAGTACATGAAAGCTTCCTTTTCACATGGATACTAATCTTCTCCTGGATCTATGCAGTCCTGCCTCAAGAGTGATTTTATCATTAGGATTCAAAGAAATTCAAAATGTTTTAGTTGCAAGACTGAATCCAAAATGCTGTCAAAATATCCATTTACATGGATTTTTCCCATGGTGAGACTTTGTGATGTTAAACCCTCCTAGACACTCAAAGCAGGTCAGGTAAATGAAAAATTTATTCTAGCCCCCAAGATATTTATCAACAATATATATTGTAGCTAGAAAATTTTGGAAATAATATTGCCAACACACCAATCAGCAATAACTGAATGTTAATTGTTTTAAAATAATTAAAACAATTAACATCTAAAACCATCCAGGTTTTAGGTTCCCCTTGTGTAACGGTGCTGTTAGTAATTCAAAGGTGTACAAACTGACACTTACTGTATTAAGGGTCCCTAAACATTCAAAATTAATGTTGTGTTTCATAACCTGGACCCCGGAGCACATATCAGATTGCAGTGTGAGCCTTGAGGAAAGTATTTTTCTACATTTCAATGAAGAGATTAGGAAAGTTGTTTTTTCATTCTTTATGCTCTCTCTCTCTCTCTCTCTCTCTCTCTCTCTCACACTCTCCCTCACACTCACAAACAAAAATGGACTGCTGCGACAGAGAAAAGAAAACTTCTCAAATCCTTGTCAGAATATTTCCTCCTCAGTGAGAAAGCCACTCAAGTTAAAAGTTTAGCGAAATGGTTCTGGCAGCCGACTGTTCAGGGAGAAAGCAACAGATAACTGGAAGGGGAAAAGAGAGAAAGAAAGGATGGAGTCAGGTTCTTTCAGAGAAATCTCCTTTGTCACTGCTTCACTGTCACTGTTAGGAAGCAGAGCGGCAACAAAATGTTCAATTCCGCTTAAAAGTAGACATCAATCACAGTGTAAGGTCGGCTATAAAATCCATCCCTTTTGACATGGATGTGTATGTGTAGGTGATTTGTAATGGGATGCGAAAAAATTTAAAGTGAGACGTGCACAAAAGAAAAAAAAACAATCTGTCAGTTTTTTTTTTTTACTTGTTGATAATATTCTTATAGGTACTTGTCTGCATGGGAGCATTTCCAAATAATTCTTGATCTAATTAAACAAGTGGATGAGCTGATAGAATAAAACATAAAAACCGGTCTTTGGTTGATGTTAGAATGAACAGTAGGAATACATAAAATATATATACACATTGCATAGCGTTTATTTATTACCTTCCATCGTTGCATTAATTTCTCTTCAAGATTTTGATGGGATGATGAAGGAGTCGGACTGCTTGAATTCTTCCTCCGCACATTCCAATAATTCTCAATGCTGTTAAGGTCTGGACTCTGTGGCAGCCAATCCAAATTCAAATTAAAATTTTACAGTATATGTCACATACACAGTCATACCTGTACATAGAACAATATGCAGTGAAATGCTTAAACGACCTCCCGTGACCTTAAAAAAGATTATTAATAGGAAATAAATATGAAATAAAAAAAGGAATGAAATATAGAAAAAAACTTTAGCTAAGGAAAAATAGCTATAGAAGATAAAACAAACTATAAAATATACGTAAGAAAATCCTAACTGTACAAATATAGAAAAAAAAGTATGTACGAATATACATAGAAAAATATAAAAAACTTTAGTGTGGAGATAAAATGGGATTTAAATAAAAAATGTCTGGGGACTGTGCAAATATGCATGCATGTCCTTATGTGACATATACATGTGTGTGTAAATTTGCATAAATGTACAGGTGTTCAAGTGTCCATGGTGTCCATGAATGTCCAGAATGAGTGCAAATCAATGTCTAAAAATGGTTTCTGCTGCTCCCTGAACCACTCTTTTGAAATTTGAACCCAATGAATCCTGGCATTGTCAGTTTGGAATATGCCTGTGGCATCAAGGAAGAAAAAATTATAGATGTAATAACCTGATCATTCAATCTATTAAGATACTCAGCTGACCTCATTATTTGGGCACTTGTACTGTAGGCACTAGGCATAATGTAATGCATACAACTCTTTTCTTACCCTGATGCACCAGGGTAGATCTAGACATTTTTACAAAGCTCACAGTTCATTCTTTATCCTGCCTAGCAAACTGAAGCCTTTTTTTTCTTAATTAGCCTTAATAACAAGTTCGTTTCTTAAGGCTACACAGCTGTTTAGTCCCAATCCCTTGAGTTCTCTTTGCATTGTCTGTGTGCAAATGCTCTTTTTCACCATGTTAAACATGAAATAAAATAACAACAGTAGAATTCACAGTTATGATTTGATTTCACTGAGAATTTAAGTGATTACCAATCATGCGCATTCAGGATGTTTTTCTGACAGAAAGAAATGGTTCACCACTATAAATAATAATTTTAAATAATACATTTAAATAATACGTTTTGCAGTTCTTAACCCAGTTTTAGTAGTTTCGGTGGTCTCCTTAGTTGTTTTCTTTGATTGGTGCAGTCCAATAATTTGACTCTTCTGGGACAGTGTAACAAAACCACAGAATATGTCTTCTGACATGGTTGTTTAAGAAATGAGAAGCTACTCACTGCATCATTTAGGGTTAAATAACTTGTAGCCAGCCACAGTAACTACAGTAATTATCTAATAGAGGGCTTTTATATAAAATTGTTCAACCAAGAAGAATAGTTTTCCCATCTATTTATTCCCTACTGAAGCTTAAGATGCCTACAAGCACTAGTGTCACAAATGTCAGACAGGTGGATATAAGCTTACTGTAATTTTTAGTAAAAATCCAAGTTGGAATATTTGTTAGAAACATACAAAGGGTAAGCACTCATGGAAAAGTTGACTTGAAAAGATGGCAAAATGATGCAAATAGTAGAAATCAATGTGTCATTAAATGCACACGTTGTTTGAAGATAAATGGGAAATGGGTGTGTTAGCATTGAGGTGAGTATGAGTGTTGTAAAGGCCGGATTTGGATCGGTTGGATTGGAAATGGGTTGAGAAACAAAGCCTCATGATTTAGTGGTGGAACCAGTTGTGACAGCTAGTTTATGTAAAGTGTCATGTATTTTCCCTTGAAATACCAATGTTGCATCAGTCCTTCAAGGTGGGAAGTTTCTAGTCAAATTCTGTTTCCCACTGATAAGGCACAGTGAGCTTCTTTCCCTTTGCAGGCTTACCATGAGATGATCAGCCAGAGAGAAACTGGGCAAGGTTGTAGCAGTGCGATGTATCAAGCTTGTACATTCAGTTTGGGGAAATTCGAGTTTGAATCCAGACAATGCCACATCCATCCATAGCTGTGAGCCAAGACGGCGAAATTGGCCGTGCTCTCTGGGTAGGAGAGACAGCATACTGTTTTCTCCAATGTCAGTCACAATAAAGCTAGCCAATCATAATCCCGATTTAAAGAGAGTATGTTGTTCTGTTATCTTTATGTGTTACACTGCCCTGTGATGCAGCATGAGCAGCAGTTTAAAAAGCACTTTGCTGTTATCACTTGTCTTAGTGGAACTTTTGGGTCATTCCCTGTTCCATTCCATTTGGGTCATTGGTACCTGTTGGCCGGTGGGTACAAATTTACAAGTTACCAAATGTGAAAATGTAATAAATAGCCCCATATTTATGGATACATATCACCTACGCATTTTAATGCTGATCTTTTTTTAATTTTGCATAAATTATTATTAGCTACAATAAGAATAAGGATGTGATATATATAGCTATACAGATTAGATGCAAATACAGTGGAACCTTGGATTACGAGCATAGCATAATAGCATAATTCGTTCCGTAAGCGGGCTCATATTCCAAAACAATAATGGAAACTCAAATTATTTGTTCCACAGCCCCAAAAAATATATACATAAAAATAATTAATACAAAATATAAAGTAAAAATAAAACAAATTAACCTGCACTTTACCTTAAGTAAAAAAAAATCTTAAGTAAAAAAAAAGTACAGATAAGTGTTTCCATTTATGCGCGTAGGTGCTGTGTGTGTGTGTGTGTGTGTGAGTGTGTGTGTGAGGAGGAATCAGCTTCCCCCTTCTCATCTTTACACAGTAAACCTTACTCCTCTCTCATTTGAATTTTACACACACACACACACACACACACACACACACACACACACACACACATTAACGGAAAGACTGTTTCGTCGAAAAAATTTGCAAGGAACATCGCTAATGACACTCACGTGAGCGCATACTAACGGAATCGCTGCTATAAAGTAAAACAAACAAATTAACCTGCACTTTACCTTTGAAAAGAATCGCGACAGAGCAGTGTTTCTGTGTAGAGCAGAGTGTCTGAAGCCGAGAGGAGGTGGGTGGGGGCGGTGTAAAGGCAAGAGTGGAGAAAATGGATGTTTAACCTCTCTAAAGAGACTTTCTTTTGCTTTACAAGTGCTGTACACACGTGTGTTATAAGAAAAAGTACACGCGCGCTGTACACACGCGCTTACAAACACAAAAAAATATATATATGTTTTATGCACACTCACACGTGGTCACAGTGTTATAGTAAACAGTACACGCGTGCACGGATGTTGATTATACCAGTAAAAGACACGCACTAAGACCCAGCAGGGGAGTCGACTAATCACAATTCCACAGCGCAGGAGAGAGAACGCTCGCAAACCGTGTTGCTCGCAATCCGAGGTTCCACTGCATATACAGATAGTAGGAGAGAGAATTGAATTAACCAGACAGGACATACTGTTCATCAATCAAGTGGATTTAGGACAAAAAATGAATCCTTCATCCTGCATATCCCTCAGATGTCACCTTGTATCTGATGCTCCTCTCCTGAGGGAACAACTCCCGCACAGATGGCCCGGAAATATGTTGGCAACATGCTGGGACAACTGTCCGTATCCTCCTCCCTCCTTGCCTCTCTCCATCTATTTGCCTCTCTCCACATTTCTGTGCTTTCAATAATTCACACTCAACTATTCTGTCTGATCTGTGATCCTGCGTCAGAGCAGAAAACACTTAACCCAAACCATCAGCCCAAAAGGCACCTAACCTGTCCCAACCATGTAGGCTCTTCATCATGGTCGAGATGACAGCTCGTCCTCCCATTTCTCCATCCCGTCATCAGTTCCATGAATTTGTCATGCTGAAAGAGACAGGACAAGGTCCCGAGGTGAACGTGGTGTGAGTCATGATTTTAACCCACAGTGAATTGTGGTCAGCATGTCGGCTAGTCTGTGCTGCCATTGTCTGTCTTTTTAGGTGTGACCTAAAAAGCTGCTTGCCCTCATGCAAGAGTAATACCGCCTGGAAGGGGTCTTAAAGTTTTATGCTTTTTTTTTTTGGTAAGGTATTAATTTTTGAAAGAAAGATTTTCATAACCACCAAGACCATTTGCAAACAATTTACGAAAATGTGTTAAAAGCGAGCGTGACATTAAATGATCTAAAAAGATAATATTTGGAAAATCGGTAATGTGTATAATTGGTAAAGAGAATAGTCCATTTTGCAAAAATTAGACCATCATTTTTTACTTTTCCAACATGTTTTAAAGATTAGTTCTTCTTTTTGTAGACAATCAGAAGGTATATCATCTAAAGCATCCCACAGGAAATTTACCTTAACCACATCTCATAAAGTGTTTGGATCTTTACTTTAAAGATAGCATAGAGGACTGCCAATACCTCATAGACTTATTGAATTTAAAACACAGGCTTGGGATTTTCTCGCAAAATGTCAGCACACTGTGCGATTTGAAGGTATGGTTCACTCACTCATTCATTGTTTGTACCACTTAACCCTGAATACACTTTGGTTGGGAGGGAGTCCTGGCGCCTATCTCAGGAGACTTGAGGCAGGGTGCACCCTGGACAGGATGTCAGTCCATCGCAGAGCACACACACATACACGCACTACTAACAATTTGGGAACACCGATTGGCCTAATCTGCATGTATTTGGACTTTGGGAGGAACCTGGAGTACCAAGCAAGGGAGAACATGCAATCTCCGTGCACACAGAGGCAGGAAGCGAACCTGGCTGGGAATCGAACCCGGACCCTGGAGGTGCAAGGCAACAATGCTAACCACTAAATTAGAATGAAAGAAAACATCCATCGTGAATAACTTGATGCAGTGTGATGTCGATGTTACATAAAATCGCTAATTACTCACAGGATTCATGCAACAAATTAACAACAAATCATCTTTCACATCATGGTCTTTGATAAAATAATTGGTGGGTCAAAGGTTTGACGTTTGCCTTCAGGTCTGTGTGTGTGGAGTTTGCATGTTCTCCCTGTGCTTGGTGGGTTTCCTCCAGGTATTCTGGTTTCCTTCCATAGTCCAAAAACACACAATATAGGCTATTGGATGGGTGTGAGTGTGTGTGCTTGTGGCCTCTAATGGATTAAACCAACAGAGATCACTATAAGCAGTGATTTACAGTAGTTTACACACCTAAAACATATTAAACTGAAGATATAGGTCCCAACAGTGCTCTGAAGTAGGTTTCTAGAGAAAAAAAACAACAACTCACAGCTTGGTCCGATCAGAAAATGAGACATATCACGTTGAACAAACATAATTAACCACTTCAAAACAAGCCCAAAACACACTCCACTGAAAACTATGGTATGTCCATTTCTCTCTCACCTTTTCTCACTCAATTTTGCGCACACCTCCACAAAACTGTTACTCCTCACTGGGCTATGAATGACCCATTTTCACCCTTTTAGCTACGAAAAGTGATGCACTATTTTTCACAATATCTCCAGGAAATGTCTTTTCTTTTTCTGCTTATTCCTAGGTGGCATTATGGCATTGTGCTTAGCACTGTAGCCTCACATCACCAGTGTTGAGAGTTTGATTCCCATTTGAATGTGTAGAGTTTGCTTGTTCTCCCCATGCTTATTTTCTTTTTCTTTTTTTTATCCTGCCGACATCACATACGGATGTGGGTGCGCGCTACTTTGTAAATGGAGAGCCAGGAAAGTCAAAGTTAAGGATCTATACCTGTGTGAGATTTCCCACACTGAGATTCATTTTCTCCTTTTTTTCTTTTACTATTTCTATGTCCAGTGTTTGCAGTGCACAGACCTGGTCACTACACTGTGTATTTGTCCTGAACATCTCCTTACACTGACATGTACCCCGGCTACTACTCAGGGACTACATATAACCTGCTTTCAATTGTTTCCTTCTCGAAAATAAGTGATTTGTATTTTCTCTCTCGGTACCTGTTTTTCATTTCATGTGGTCATCTCAAGGGTGACAGGGAAAATACAAGGAAACAAGGAAAATACCGCATATAGGAAGAATTGTGTGAGAATCAGTGTCTCTCTCGAATTGTCTCTCGTTCAAACACAATCGAGCCTTCATTTCCTCCAGACACCTGCACAATCCCACCTACTAACCTTAATGTGTCAATTCTCCAAAGTCATTTTCGACCATGCTTCAATAGACTCGGTTATTAGAATTGATACAACTCATGCCTTGGGCTTGATTGTGTGTGTATGTGTGGGTTTTGTGTGGTATCTCTGACATTGCTTTTCAGGTTTGTGAGTATTAGGGATATAACAGAATACAGTATATGAGTACGATATTCCAAAATCAACAAATATCGCATTCTAAACATATACAAATACAATACATTTTAGTTTGTGTGAACATACTGTATGTACTGTATGTGGTGTACTTAAATATCTTAGATTTTTTTCGGGGCATACGTCAGTGCCTTAGACTACATTATGTGCATACGCTCAAACGCATTGGGTGTAGCTGCTGTGGCTGGATACAGTTACGATAACCACTGACAGCATGTTTCTGTCCGCGCTGAGATAAGCTACGCTAGAGGTGGTGATTAAATTTATAGCTGCCTGCCTTTACTTTAGACATCATGGTTAGAGATGTATCTTCTCCTGCCTCCTTTCTCACTATCTGCACCTCTCATCTCCCTCACCTCCAGATACTTTAGTGGCTTCATCACAGAATAGACTTTCATAGTCCTCATAAAACTTTCAGCCGCGTGTCTGTTATCTTGGCACAGACACCTTAGCGAGACAGAAAATAATGCCCTGGTTTTAAGGTGGCTTTGGGAATATAACAGTGAATATGTTAACATTTAATTTGGTTATTAAAGTCTTTTTATTCATGTTATTCATGTTTTTTTGCTTGAATTTTGCCGGAATTTTTTGCTTCTCCAAAAATACCTGATTACAGCTAAAAAAGTTGCATTCATACCTCTGAAGTCCAGCATGCCTCAGGCTGTTGTTTTCATGTTCACATTTGCTATGAGGTTGCAGCTAATGATTCCTTCTGATGACTCTTTCATGCAGATCATCATTTTGCAAGAAAAACAGCATACTGTAGTACAACAATGCAGCAACACTCCTTCACTCTTTCACTCCTTAACTTTACATTATAGAAACTGGAAATCTTTGCACAGCTTTTGTCTTATTTCTCGGCATGACTTAAGTTTATTTTCAGATTTGCCATAAGCACAAGGTATGGAGACTAAATTTATTTGTTGTGATTAGAACTGAGTCGAATTTATTCATAAGAAGGTAATAGGTGGTTTGCACATGCCATCACGTTGCCGTGTTCTGTGACACAAATTGCAGACAAAGAATCCACCAGTACCCTTTATCGAGCTCTACAGGTAGTTGGACATATCAGGGATTAAAATAAATCACCAGAACAAAGAGAATATGTGATGTTGGATCCTGAAAACCTGAACAAGGCATAGCAACCACTGACAGTCAATCACAGTACGGTATGAGGAGAAAGGTATGAATAAGTAACACATGATGCCCAATCGTGTGCAGTACATGCGAGGGAAAGTTAGTTACATACTGTATATACCACTGTATATCTACAGTGCCGTAAAAAAAATTTGCCCTTGTCTGTTTTTTTTGTTTTTTTTACACTTGATTGCGACCATAAATTTTTTTTTTATCATTACATAAAGATAATCCCAGTAAATAAAAAAGCTGTCTTGAAAAAGTTTAACTTTTTGAAATGTGTATGTCCCTTTTCATCGGGCATAAAACTAACACCCTTTGCAAACTTTGCAGCTTCAGAACCTGGACGACTTTTCATAAATTGATTTAACCATGAATTCTGCGACTCCACCAGAAAATACTAAAGGAGAATGTCTGGCCGTCAGTTCGTGACCTGCAGCTCAAACGCATTTAGCTCATGCAGCAGGACATTGATCCTAAACACGCCAGCATGTACACCTCTAAATAGCTTATAAATAAATAAATTAATTAATTAATTAGAGTAGAGTGAGCCAAAATTCCACTAAAGTGATGTACAAGACTTATAGCCAGTTATCTGAAAACAAAAAACCCTTGATTGCATTTGTTGCTGCAACCAGTTAGCTGGTTTAGGAGGCAGTTACTTTTTCACACAGGGCCAGGCAGGTTTGGCCCCCTTTTTCCCCCTTAATAAATGAAATCATCTTTTAAAAGCTGCATTGTTTATTAATATTAATTATCTTTGTTCAATATTAAAATTTTGTTGATGCCATATTCTGGGAATATTATGTTTATGTTTATCTTACAATATGTAAATGAATTAAAATGTATTTTAAAATGTAATTTAATTATTTCTCTAGGCATTAGTCGCCCATTTATTTTGTAGTATTCACCTGCCGCCTATGGCGCTTTAAACAAACAGCTGCTGCATTCTGGACCCTTTCTCCTGCTCAGTTCCTATCAGAACCCTTGTCTTCCTCTATTTCTCACCCAATCCTCTCTCTATTCTTCTCCAACCTCCAGATATTCATCCAGATGAGCTTATACCCAGATGTTTGATTTGGGTCAGGGCCTGGAGCTTGGTGTCTGATTAATCTGTACTGCTCCCTGCGGCTCTAATCAGTGAACTAGACATCATATATTAGATTGGAAGTTCCACTATTGTTCCCTTGTTGATCTACTCGACCCTCATCAATAGGACAGAGTGTGTATGTGTGTGTAGATCACAGAACATTCTTTCACATTGCATTCTGATTGTCAGGAAACTTTTGTGCCCTGCTGTTGTTGAAATGAGTCCAGCGTACTCTTTCGAAGAGTGTTGTGAATTGTACTAGTCTGAATCGACAACAATCACAGCTGTGAGGATTTTTTTTTTTTATTTCAATTTTTTATTTTTTTTTACAATTCTGAACATAAAATAGTTTTGATCTTTGTGTGGGTTGCCTATGTAAGATTTGGATTTCTTTTGTGCAAGGTGAGATAACAAAAACAGGTTTACAAATGTGTGGGAGGGAGAAAATTTCAGCTGAATGTTTTCATGTTTTGTGGCTCTCCATGATGTCCTTTCTGTACAATCTGCCATCTGGTTGCTTTGAGAAAAAAAAAAAAAAAAAGGGTCCTAAATGTGATTTCGGGATTTCTCATCAACAAGTCTTTCCATCAATATCTGTCTCCTCCTCAGACTTTGTTCCTTTTGGTTCCACACTGTGTTCCTTATGTGCCAGCAGGTAAAACTATTTTTGGCTTCCTGATACGACAATGTATAATACACCTGCATCATGTCATGAAGTTATGGAATATTCCCCCTCCCATCAGGGGAAAAATCTCCATTAGATGTGATAACTAGTCATTCTGTACATTCAGATTCAGATACATTCAGATCTGACCTGAACTGAAGCAAACCCAGATCATAACACCTGTACATTGTACAGTGGGCACTAAGCTTGATGGGTGCATCGCTTCATGGAATAGGGTCAATCTGAACTCACCAGCCCACATGACCCTTTTTCCATTGCACTAAAGTCCAATCTTTAAGCTCTGTAACAAATCTAAGCTTTTTTTTCTGATTAGTCTCTGTTTTTCTTATGGCCACTCAACTGTTTGGTCCCAATCTCATGAGTCCTTATCACATTGTGTGCATACAGAAATGATCTTACTTTCAATATTAAACATAGTGTTTAAGTAATCTCTATTACTGTTTTTTTTTTTTTTTTTACATTTCTTCAACAAAGTTCACAGTTCATTACTATCCATCCAGGTTTTGATAATGTGTTGAGTTCTTAACCCATTTCCAGTAATTTCTAATGCCCAATAATTTGACCCTTTTGAAACTGACCTTTTTTTTGGCCTTTGGCTTTGTGAAGTATGATAGAATCAAGAGGC
>JAOVVA010000028.1:7643013-7655378 GCA_028565275.1 Leiocassis micropogon | reverse complement strand
GCCCAATAATTTGACCCTTTTGAAACTGACCTTTTTTTTGGCCTTTGGCTTTGTGAAGTATGATAGAATCAAGAGGCTTGAGATATGTTCTCTTCTCAGTGCCATATTGTTTGCGGCTTCTTATGCTTTTACCCATTTGGTATCTGTCTGGGTGAAAGCCTGATGCGGGAACTGTGGAGCATGCACAGAGGCCGTATGCCGATTCCAGTGTCCAATTCGGTTGTGCGTACTTGACTTTGACAAGTACGATTTAGTATGATTTCACCTACATACAGTATTGACATCTTTTTGTAAAAGTCAAATTTTGGTTGGTCAGACTAACAAATCATCATGTAAACAAACTGTCAGCACTTCTGTAAACCAGTGTCAAACAGGAAGTTAGGAAATGGTAAAAACTGTGGCTTTCTCTGTCTCATCCCACAACCCACCAGCACCCAAAGCATCTGCTGCTAATGTTCCGTGCCCTGCCAGACACCACATCACACCCTTAAGGTCTTGTGGAGTCATGCCCTGAGGGACCAGAGCTGCCCAGGCGGCACAAGGGGAATCTACACGATATTGGGCATGATGTTTTGTGTTATAATGTTTATGGCTGATCTGTGTGTGTTTGTGTCTGTAATACAGGAGGAATTTTCCCTTTATTTGCATTATAAACTTTTCAGTCCTTTTTCTTAAGGCTAAGGTACTGTATATACACTAGGCAGTAGGACATGGGCACAACATTAGAAGTTTGACATATTTTCATGTTGAATTTCATATTTTTGCACAATAGTTATTTTCCCTTTCATTCGTCTCTTTTCCCCAAACACATTTCTTCCAGTCTCATCAGAACACAGTAGCAAGTGTATAAACATGAAATTAGGACAATGACATCCAGTTCCCCTTGGACCTTTCCAACCAGACTGGAACTGAATGGCTGGAGATGCCTGAATGAGAGAGGGACAGGTTGTAGCATACTGATAAGTGGAACATTGGCAAACATGTGGGCAGGTTAGCATATTTTGGGCTCCCCATTGTCATTAGCCTCTTAGCCTGACTAGTACATTGTCAGATTTGTAAGGTCTAACTTCTGGGTCAAAACCTGATCCATAGTGAGGTTTGGCTCAGACATGGAGGCACATTTTGAAGCATTTTAAGTGGCATGAACAAAAGGTATATATATATTTTTTTAACTCTCTGAATAGAACAGAAATGTTTCATTTTACTTTCTCTGAAGATGTAGGCTGCAACAGTAACAACCAATACTGTGCAAAAATGTGACCAACAAGAATGTGCATGTGAACATAGAAGACTAGAACATTTTGTTTAACTCTTCTTGAGGAACGTCAGTCCATATACACGTTCAAACACGTTCAAATTAAATCAGTGTCCAAAGGCATAGGACAGGGGTAGCTCTCAGGTTGAAAAAAACCCAACCCCAATAAGTTGCCACTGTACACACCCTGGTTTAAGGACATAAGTGTATAAGTGTGGTGGAAAAATGCTATATCGTGCACAGACGTAATTTTAGTTTGGTCTCTGCAAGGATATCAGAGTAAGGAAATGTATTTTAAAGACACAAATCTGCAGCATGAACAATTATTCGCTTAAGGGAGAAAACTAAAAATCTAGTCAAATTCTTTCACAACATCTGGTTGCCAAGTTAATGCTTCAGCGAGAGAGGTTTTATAAGAAATTATGTTTCAGATAAGAAACCAGTATATCAAAAGCAAAGTAGAAGAGACCATGAAGCATAGTGCAACAACTACAGCCAAAGCTGTCTTGTGAAAATGTTTTTTCTTTCTGGGTAAAAAAAAAAAAAACAGCCTTAATGAGATCCACATCATTTCTTGTCTGCAGATTTCTGAGAGTCGGTTTCATCATTTTAACTACTGATGAAGGAGAGCTGGTCAGAAACAAAGGAATATGTCCTGATTTTTGTTCTTGCTCCATCTTTGGGAAGATAAGAGCATGAGCATCTTTCTTTCGCCCTCAGAGCATACACAATTAAGACCTCATTTGAGTTGAAGTATGAAGGAAAAGTTTTAAATTGTTCCCCCCTTCGGGAAAAGTAGTGATGTTTATCAAGCTTAGAACTTCACTTTAGCACTGCAATCAGTTGAACAGTCTAGTAAAGGCAAAATACTGAAATATAATTATATATAAATATAAAAAATATTGAAATGTTATTAGATTAGCTATTCCAGCATGATGTATTGTGTTATTTTAAGCAGTTAATCAGTAGTTAGTAGTAAATTGTTTTAAGCATTTTAAGTTGCTTTATCAGGTAGCCTACTATTTTTATACTGTCCCAATAACAATTTAATGATATTTTTATTTTTTGTCATGCTCAGTTTGTGCCGATATTCTGCTAACAAATTTAGTCATTTGAAATAAAAACAAAGCAATGCAATTACACAATAGCTATGAAAATGGATAATAAAACTTAATGAACTTCTAAATCATTGAGGCGACTGGCAGGGCATTGGAGATCCGAGTGTCAAGTGAGAAAAAAAAAATGCTCCTGAAGTCTTGAGCATTATCACAAAGCTGTCAAGAGCCTATACCTCAAACAAGACATGAAAGTAGATTTGATTCCTTCCACAGTGCACTCTGAATGACTGCGTATCCTCATTGGATTGGATTGGGCCTTTTTCTTCGATTGCTTTTTTTTTTTTTTTTGCCCGATTCTAATATTCAGAGGAAGTAACTTTCCCCGCTTCTGATAGCGCTCTGTGATCATTGCGGGCCATCTCAGGGGCTCATGAGAATGAAAAAGATCACACTGTAATTTTGTTGGAATGCATGATGGCCCTGGCTTGTGTGAAACGAAAGAAATGACAAGAGAAAAGAGTCTATACTCTTATAGACTATAATATATACACACACACTATATTGCCATATATCTATATATATATATATAGATATATATATAGATATATGGCAGATATATATAGACATATATAGATATGTGGCACAGTGTCATTAGACACTGTGCCACACATACACACACACTGACCCCTCCTACTTTCGCCTTCACAGGCACACACACACACAAACACACACACACACACACACACACACTTTCTCTCTGCTCTATACAGAAACACTGCTCTGTCGCGATTCTTTTCAAAGGTAAAGTGCAGGTTAATTTGTTTTATTTTTACTTTACAACAGTGATTCCGTTAGTGTGTCGCTCAATCGAGCGTCATTAGAGAGATTTCTTGTTTATTTTTCCGATAAAACAGTGTTTCCGTTGTTTGCGTGCGTCTGTGTGAAAAGAGTGGAGGAAGGGTACCTGTGTAAGATGAGAAGGGGGAGAGGGCAGCTTACTTTAGATTCACACACACACACACACACACACACACACACACACACACACTCACAACACTTATCTGATGGGATTTATTTTTACTTTTCTTAAGGGTGCAGGTTAATTTGTTTTATATTTACTTTATATTTTTTGTTAATTATTTTTATGTATTTATTTTTTGGGGTTGTGGAACGAATAATTTGGGCTTCCATTATTTCGTATGGAAAAATTTGATTAGGTTACGGAACGAATTATGCTTGTAGTCCAAGGTTCCACTAATATATATATATTATATACATACATATACATACACACACACACACACACACACACAGTAAAAATTTGGACACAACTTTATTTTTTTTTCAAAACTATGAAACGCCACATATGGCAATATGTAATAAAGTAATAACATAAACCACCACCAACAACCACACTCGAAGGTCAGCCTGTTCTGAAATAGTTCTTGCAAGAACAATATTGTAAAGGGCATTTGTAAAACCCATCAAGCACCATGATGAAACTGGCTCTCATGAAGACCTTCCCAGAAGGGGAAAGCCCAAAACTTACCTCTACTGCTGAGGAGAAGTTCATTTAGAGTTACCAGCCTCAGAAATCACCAATTAACAAACAACATCTTGGATTAGAGCCATGATAAAGACTTTACAGAGCATAAGTAGCAGATACATCTCAATATCAACTATTTTAGTTGCCTTCAGCGTTGATTTACAATATAGAATTTTCAAAATCAGGAAAGAAATTAATTTACTTTTGACTGGTAGTGTATAATATAATATACAACCAAATACAAATTTTAGATATGACTGTATATGTGTATAAGAAGCTATAAATAATGTCACAGTGAAAAAAGTTACATGTTGTTTGTCTGAGGTTGTATTTGGCTAATATTAAAATCTGCTAAGATCAGATGATTTTTTATTATGCGTTTACACAAAAAAAAAACAGAATTAAAAGTGGGGGCACTAACTTTTAAACAGATCACACATACAGTACACAGAGAGAAAGAGAGATAGATAGATACGTACATACATACTGCACATATATACATACATACATACATACTTTATTGACTCCAGAAATAATATAGATAATCCTGTGTACTATATGATTAAATATCCTTGATTCAACTAACATACTACATCTCTGTTAAGTTCTATTTAGCAAAAATGACTGGTTCCGCTGTCTAGATGTTTGTTTCATCATTACAAGCTTGAAACCTGATGATGGCACAAGTTCAATTGCGCCTGCTCTGTAAATGGAAAAGGTGGCCTTATTTCCCTTCCCATTTTTCAATTAGTTACGCGAATGAATCAAAGAGTTTGGGCTAACAGGATAGTTACGATGCATTCAGTCAGCGTATGATATTACTCCCTTAAATATACTTGCTGTAAAACCATGCATTGGTGTAGCCACCTGGCAATGTCTTGAGCGTATTGGTTCACATACTTGTCAATATACTATGCGTGTTTCCAGAGGATTCCAGTAGGGGGCATACCTGAGAATTCAAATCAGCCAGTTGTGCATAAAGTAAATGGTCGTGCCAACAATCAAGGAGGTAGATGGGACTTTTACCCCTCACCTACTGTTTCGTCATGCATATTTGTCACCGTGCAGTGTTAAAGGTGCACAGTCATACAGATAGGGGTAATTGGGTTGAAATTTCTCAAAATTGTCCATCGTGTGATGACCGACACGGACCCTACCATTTACATGCATATCGCATCTTGCATTGGTACATCATATGCATTTCTGAAGCTGTATACAAGCTATGTAACAAATGAATGCAGGATACGAGAAAGACAGAGAAAGAAACTGCCAAATTATATTGTCTTCATAAATGTGAGACACTGTATTTTATTCTGCTTTAGCGAGAGCCAATGGTGGCTGCAGTCTAATCTGTCAGGAAACCAACAGTAAACCTATTATTGTTGAGTAATGCATTACATTTCAGAGTTTCATATTGATGGCAATACACTGCATATATATTACATACACACACATGCACTCATGTTAGCGTCTAAAGAAACAGTGTGTTAAATCTGAAATTATCAAGTGTAAGTATTAGCATATCATCGTACAGTAATAATTTCAGATAATGAAGCAACTCAAGCAGCATTTGTAATGGAATTCATAATAATAAATATTAATGCTTTACCAGCTCTCGAGGATAGTCTGGGATGTTTTAGACCCTTCTGTATCTTTTCCAAGAGGCACCTTTTTCCACAACTTCTGATTTAATAGTAACTGACAGATAAATAGCAATAAATTCTGGATGCCTGGAGGGACCTTATTGCTTAATAGTTGCTTTCAACTTGTACATTATTCATGTTTCTGATCCCAGTCCTCTCCACATGTTTTCCTGTTACCTATTACCTTAGTTTTAACTCAGTCAAAGGAAAAGACATGAATTATTAATATATTGAAAGCGTGCAGATAAACTGGACTCATTCAGTTATGCGTGAGCCCCCGGTATAAAATGTAATCTTACTCACTTGAGAGGTTATAAACTAAAAATGTGGGGAAACATTTTACACTGTGAATGAAATAAAGGTCATTTGCATGCTCAGTATTAATATTTAAAAAGACAACACCTTGGAAATCTTTAGAGGTGAAACAAAATGGCCAAAAGAGTCTTAAAAGTAGTTAATCAGACCATTATTCAGTAATTAATTTGAGCTATTGGGTAGATTATTCATTTCCATAACTGTTTCATGATTATATCATTCAGCTGTATTTGCTGTTACAGAGTTGTTATCAGTTCCAAAGACCGGGCCTCTGTGCAAATTGGGCGTGACAGAAAACGTTACACCCAATTTACACACAGCATCTAGCTAATTTTTGTAATTTATTTGCACTCTGTTTATGCTTGTGACTGCCAGAACTAGAAAACACGCCTGCAATGTTGGATTTACTAGGCTCACATCAACATGATTTTTATGACTAGATGAAATCCTCAGGTAAGACCTGGGGTGTCGCAAACACTATTATTGACTAAAGTACATAACACACAACCGCAGGAGCTGCAGCTTGTTTAAAGCTGTTTTTCAAGTGGCCTTGCAAAATACCCTTCTGTAAGTTTCCTGCTAAACTAAAATTAAACTAAACTAAAACTAAAATGCGCTCGTAATCAGCAAAGCCTCAAAAGTTACATATTGCTACTTTAAGTAGGGTATGTTTACTGTATAAATATTATGGTAAAAATTGCAATTTTGCTGAAATTAATGGGAGAAATTAACAACAAAATGAAATATAAAATATATACAGTGGACCAGAATATGAAGTTGATATGGAATTGATGAAGCATGCAACGCAAGCATGTCCTGATTCATGATGGAGGTGAGGAACAGGTACATGAGAGATGAATGTAAAAAAATAATAAAAAATACAAAGAACATAATTTTAATAATAATATATTAAATGATGAATGGGCCCAAGCACCCTGCAACATCCAGGTGCACCACACAACCTGTGTGAGTTTTGAGCATGTTAACATGCATTTAAAAGAGACTATTATGACATGATATTAGAATAGGGGGAATTGTAAAGACCAAATATTGAAAAATATGCATCATACTATTATATTATACATACTACTGTAACTGATGTCACTCAATATGATGTCACACAAAGTTATTAACCACTTTTCGGCATAAATCTCAAAAATATTAAACATCCCTCAGCAATTTTGTATCGTCAATGTCTTGAGACCACATAGGCCCGGTTTGGTGGCGATTGTATACATTTCTTAAGAAGAGTGTATCAAATTCCATTGGGTGCATTTTGCAATCCACCCAAAATAACTGACTGTCTGTTGAGTAGAGCCCATGACATCAATGAGCTCAATGAGCTCTAAATGTGTACCAGGTTTCGCATGCATATGTGCATAAGTGTGAATGAGCTATAGACATGTCCAGGGCCCAGACTCTCAGGCATCCTAACGGCAGCAAATTCCAACCTGTCTGTCAATTTTTATTTGTTTTTGAGTTTTTGATCATGTTAAGACCACAAAAAGCTCCGGATGTTGGAAAATAAATAAAAAGAAGAACACGGGGGGCCCTTACACACTATGAGGATGTATGGTGATGTCATAGCATTTGGGGCCTAATAAACAGCTTCAATTCACCTAGTTATAGATTTCTTTACATTTCTTGAAGTGTATCAGAGCCAGAAATTCAAGCATTCCGGGACAGCGGGTTCAGCTTTTAATGGATAAACAGACATCTACACAGCTGAACTGGTCATTTTTGCTTAATACAACTTAACAAAAGATACAGTACAAGTGTGAATTTTGTGTGAGAGTGTGTGTGCTTGTTTTTTTTTTTTTTTTAACTATAACTACAGCTCGCACTGTTTGGTTACAATGGATAAAATCACCCTGCTGTTGTGTTTCTTGTTATTCAAGTATGCTATTGACTAATAACATGTTGGTTGAGTTTTAATAAAATTATACAGTAGCATAACTCATGATTCGATTGTAATTTTGTAATAGTGAGTCAAACAGAAAGCAGTGGCAGTGAATTATATCAAGAAAAAAAAGTACTGAGTTTTGTTTCACTCAAAAATTTTTCTATCACAAGATTGTATCTTTCCTTCACTGATAACAAGGCAGAATAAGGCATATGATTGGCTCGACACATCGGGTTTTGCTTGAAAGTCAGTTGGCTATGTGTCTTGCTTTGTTGAAAACATGAAAGTTTAAAGCTTATAAAATAAGGTTCTATATCAGTTTTCTAATTAAATTTAGTTTCAATTTCTTTTAATTAGTTTTTTTAATTTAAAATTGAAAATTTCATTTTAGACAATCTTGTCTGTCAGATAATAGCAATTTGGCAAAAATGAGAAAAAGGTTGAAAATGGTGTTGAGGGTGTTCTGCTGTCAAACTGTTTATTTCTTCAATTAGTGTTTTCTCGCCTCACTGGATGATCATGTAAAATAAATTATCCAGTGAGACCTCATGCCCTGTAGTTGGGTACAGATGCATCCATGAAATGACCAATTTAAATGTACAGTATATTTTACATGTATATAAGTGATGAGTGGCAAATGAATGTTCTATCTCCATATGCAGTATATCTACTTACTTATTAAATTAGTGATTTAACTTGATAAGTGCTGCCTTTCTGTTCCTCAGATCAACAGACTATGGCACCACCTATGAGAGACTGAATGACAAAGTTGGAGTAAAGACAGTCCTCAGTTACCTGTACGTCTGTCCCACCAACCAAAGGAAGGTGAGTGAGTCTTTTTTCATACCCATTTGTTGATAAGTGTTAAACATATTTTAAATCCCTATCTTAAATAATTTTAAAACGCAACACTATTAAAAAAATAAAATAAAAAAAAGTCCTGACTTTGTTGGTTCTGAACTTAATTACATTAGACACCCATTGGCCAACTTTTTCTCTCGTTAAACAAAAGGCCAGATTGCTTTGGAAGGCTAAAGGGTGGGCTAATCACCAGCAGCGGGTTTGACGGAGAAGCGATGCTCCCTTCGAATAACATTTAAACATGTCTGCAAACTGTAATGAGCTCAAAGGTTAATGATTTGTTTCACAAACAGAGATGACTCATGCTGGCATGTGGCCCAGAGTCATATGATACCTCAGTTTACGCAGTGACCATTCAGTTATCGGGAAATAACCCTGTAAAATAATGTCTTCTCACATATGTATCTTACAGTTCTAATATGGAGGGATTTAAAAAAAATGTTTATATACTCGCAACTCACTGTCTACTTAATTAGGAACGTGCAACAGTCTCTCGGGTTTACACAAAACGGTGGGAAAGGAAAAATTCACTCAGTGGCAGTTCAGCAGGCAGAAAAAAAAAGTTTGCTAATGAGAGAAGTATATATTTGTACAGTATATGGTAGCAGCAACTTCACTATGGTAACAATTCCGTCTTGCATACAAGAGTTTTGTTTGAGCTTGTTAGTTTTGAAGCCAACTTTGACATGAACTAAAAAGCAAATAACCAAATTTCATATAAAGAAAATTGCATATGCCTAAAGGGAGAGAGAGAGAGAGAGAGAAATTTCTTGATATATATTTGATTAGATCACTGTTTTAGTATTGTTTTTGCACTATGTAATTTTTTTCATCCCATTCAGTTTTTTTATTGTATTCAATGCATCTATGATAAATGTTTTTCTAGTTAATCTAATGCAGCCATATTCCTTAGAATCAATAAAGTATCAAAATACAAAAACACAAACATACCTTTCTACAAACTTACGTATCACTCTACCAACCGACCAGCCTAAAACATGGATAGAAACTGGAATACCCAAATGATTGCCAAACAAAGAAAACATGCAAACTTTAGAACAGACATATATCAGAGCTCTGCATTAAACCATCACAGTTATAAGGTGACTACATTACCTTCCCCACTATGTTGCTGCTACTATAATAAAGTAGCTTACTCTTAACCCCCCCCCCACCCACCCAAAAAAATAATAATCCCCAGGTATATTTTTATACACATTTAAACCCATCATGAGCATTGTGAAATCCTTGTCCAGAGTCAAACAGAAAGCAGGGAGCATCCTCCATATATAAACCTCTAGTAACAGGAAGAACATGCATGACAAAGCCACAAAATTTTACACTACACTAGTTTTAAAAAATTGTGTTTGGGACGTGATTTATAAACCACAAAAGTGACTTGTTTGATAACAGAAGGGCAGCAAGTTAAGACACCAGTCAGGTGTTTTAAAGTCAATAAAATCTTCTGAATAAAATCTTCTTTGCAGCTTTTTTTCCTCCCCACCAACTCAGTAATCTTAACTTCTCACCCCATTATTCGATTCTTCTCCATTCTACCAAAGCTCAGCCCTGCCGTCCGAATTCTTGCTCCGGTTTTTTGTCCATCTCTCTCTTTTCATGACAGAGACAGCATGAGATGTGTGACGAGAGGCCTGGCAGTCCAATAAGAGAATTAAGATTTTCAGCAGGGAACGTGAGTAGTGGCTAATAACATGGCCTCCATCCTGCAATCTCAGACAAGCCTATAAGTCTCTCCCTGAGGGCTAAAGTAGACTCGGCACTCGAAGACAGCAATTAAATTAGAAAAGACTAACAAGAGCTGTGAAAAGCATTTGATTTATGAAGTATACTCTTGACTTTGAAGCCAGTTTGGGACAGAGTCATGAGAGCGGTTCGGCAGAAACATGAGGCACATCATCTTAAGGTTTCTGTGAATGAAAAAATAAAATAGCCATTGTTTCCAAATAAGCTCTTTTTCAAGAATCTTTAGATCAACTCACTTAGAATTACAATCATGTGGAAAAAGTTGTTTTTATCAGTTATTTAAAAGTTTTTGTTTGTTTGTGCAAAAATACAATAAAGTCATCTTTTTACTGTACCATTATTTATGGTACATTCAGTCTTCTTCTAATTGTGCCGTCATAAACTTTAACACGCTCGGTGAGGGCTGAAGGCAAAGTCTAACCTTGGGGTAAATGCACTTGGACATCCCCTCATGGAAGGATGGGCAACTGTCTTAATGTTGAACTCCTAATTGTTTGGAAATTGTTTTCAGATTGATTTGCAGCAACAATTGCTTATCTAAAACCTTTGCTAATGGTTTTCCCTCTTGGCTGGCATTGTGGTAACATACACCTGAAAACTCCAGACCAGCAAACTGACAAAACTTCTGCCTTTATAGAGGTCTACACACTTGCTGATGATCAATTAATCAAGGGCTGATGATTAGCAGCACCTGGGCTTCAACTTACCCTCGTAGTCCTATACAAGCAGTACAAGGGGGTACTTAGTATTGCCCACATTTCTTTTCTTTATTTTTATTAAATAAATAATGTCACAATGAAAAAAGTTATATGTTGTTCATCTGAATCAAGAATCTGAGTGTTTTTGAATACAAGTTAAGAATACAAGGTCATTCATACTAATCATTATCCTGCTTCGACTTTATTGCTCTTCTGTTCCAAACAAAGGCACTTGATGATGTCTAACATGATTAATTCCACACTGAGTTTTCTTTTTTTTTTCTTTTCTCCAGGCAAGTCGAACTAGTATTTACTATTCTTCCCGATGGATCAGTATTTAGAGGATATACTGTAGATTAAGCTCCTGCAACTTACTGCAGGGAGCATCTGCTAATAACATTTAGTGTTTATCTGCCATTTTTGATCAATCATTTTCGTCCCACAAAGATACATTTGGCCATGGCTATCATGTTAACTAAATCATCAACATATAGGGCTTTCTAAGTCCAGAGTTTTTGTTTTCTTAGTCAAATTTGTGGAGCAGTACAATGGCTTCGAGGTTAGCATTGTTGCATCTCACTTCCAGTGTTGAGGGTTCAAATATCGACTCCGCTGGAGGTTGCATTCCATTAGTTGGCTTGTAATGGGATGGCCCACTCGTTGTGCCCCAAGTTTCCTGAAATAAACTCCAGGTCACCGGCTACGCTACACAGGATAAGTGGTATAGACAATGGATTGATGAATGGGCAAGTGTGAGTTTTTCAGAAACAGAAGATCTCCTAGGAGTTTTATGTGCATCAGTCCTTTAAGTTTACACAGATTAGACATCATTTATGAGTGCCATCAGAAGAGAATGGCCAGACTGGTTTGATATTATAGAAAGGCTCCAATATCACAAACAACCACTTTTTACACCTGTGGTGACAAGGACCAGAATCTCATAAATGCAAAACATACAGAACCCTGTATAGGATAAGCTGAGGCTACAGTGGACAAAGAAGTGCATCAGGAATGTTTGGAAAGACATTCTGCCCCAATGCAAACCTTAAATCCCTATTGTAAAATATGAAGGTAGATTATTGATTGTTTTGGACCCTTTTTTTGGGGCTGGTGATTTAGTTTTAGGTGTTCTTGTGAAAACTGATGGCATCATGAATTCTACTAATTAGTAGAATATTTACATCCAAAACCTGTTTGAATTTATTGTATAAGATAAGAAACTAAACATCATTTTACAAATCAGCATTTAGTGGAAGTTCAAATCCACAAACTCAAGGACGTAAAATGGTTTATGATGTGGAAACGATCTCCATGAGCAGTAC
>JAOVVA010000028.1:7605957-7627280 GCA_028565275.1 Leiocassis micropogon | reverse complement strand
CCATAGCGCTTTCGCGCAGCATCTCGTTCCCGCTTTTTCAGGGAACAGGGTTACAGCAAAGTAACCCGAGACGTTTCCTATAAAACATTTGTTCCTATTTTTTTTATTTAATCTTCATCATTTAATTGAATTTAATACGAAGAAATGAGGAGCGACTCAAGTCTTTTTTCACAGTACTATACCCAAAATTTAACCGCTATTTATGTTAAACCTACTGACAGTCTATAAATTGGTTACCTTATCATTGAATGTTACAATATCATTGACACTAAAGAAATTAAAGTAAACAGAACAGACTATTCTTATTCCCATGACCTTCAGGAAGTTTGAGTACTTACAGAAAGAGTATCTTTATGTATACTGTAATATATCATTTGTGGAATATTACAATTATTTAATCTCCAGGTAACTGCTGAGTGAATGTAACCCAAAAATATATATACAATTTTACTAAAACCTAAAATGGATGATTCATTAAAAAAACTAATATATATATATATATATATGTTTCAATGTTCTTTGTTATAATACTTTTTTCCTATTTATATGAAGTAAATATTTATATGTACATATTTCTAAGTGGAATATGAGTGAGAAAGACATGCAGTAATTGGCACCCAACTACTCAGGTGAAATTATTTTTATGAGTTTCTTAGATGTACGTGAGTAGGTGTCGAAATAGAGCTTTGTTCTCAGTAGCAAAAACTTAGCGAAAAAGGAAACCCTCATCTTTTGCTATAGCTCTCATGTGGCTGCATGCATCAGCGTGATTTACAGCACTGTCCATAAATGCATCAGGAATTTATGGCAAACTTAATTAGATGGCATAAAACTGAATTATGGTAATGGCCTGGGACAGTGGAACAATAGTGCTTGGTTACTCATTTCCATAATTCGATATCTCTCTCTCCCTCTCTTTCTCTCTCTCCCTCTCTTTCTCTCTCTAGTATTAACTACATCAGCACTGATGAGCTAAGCCCCCACATTCACATCTTTTTATTTTAGTTATTTACTTATTTATTTATGTATTTATTTATTTTTTACTGTTTCCTGTTATTGTTCCCAAACATGAAATACATCTTAGTTTAAATGACTTTAATAGCTCGCGATGATTTTATTTATAACTAAGTATTCATCCATCACCCAAATCTAATCACTCATTGGCTCATTTACAGAACTTAGTATAAACTTTAACACAGTTTAATTAATCCAATAAAGTGTAGTCCCCATTATAGCACATTATCATAAGCGATGTCTTCCTATTATCTGTTTAAACTAAATATGTTCTGCTGCATCAATAGCATTAACGTGGCCGTCTCGCAGATTAAGTGTCCACATCTTTCAGTAAACGTCACTGTTGTGATGGTAATTGAATGCTAATGAATGTATTAGAGCCAACAACAGGCTGTAATCACTTTGCCGTGTCTCGCCATTCGTCTGGCTGTTTGTGAGCATGAGTTTTATTCAAACGAAGGCTGCTGACACTCACCAAAGAGCAAGCTGTGAATAATTACTACCATTACTATTAATTGGCGTCAAAAGTTGAGGTGATTGTACCATTTGTGAAGTGAAAGTGATCCCTACGTGGTTTTTGAGGCATTTTAAACCCATGGTTCAAAGCAGGAATGCACCAAATGCAAAGCTGACGATAGACCTGATACACCGTAGTTTAGACAGTAACATGATAATTCAGGATAATGATTTCTGCTAAACTGTGTGATTTGATCACAAATATCCACAATTCAGCAAAAGGTAATTTTCACACTTCTCAAAAAAGGTCATTTTTTTCTTCATTTTTCTTTTTTTTATGTGTGAAAACTGTTCTGTTCTCAAGCCAGGAAACAACGGCCCGCTGCCTGCTTCTACTCAACCATGGCACTGTCTGCATCAAGTGTCGAAGCTATCCACTGTCAGCGATGCATGCCGAGTAATGTGATTGGTTTAACTTGTCAAGTTACTTTTCGTTTCACATTTCATAATAGAGTGGAAACGGCAACGGAGACACAAAGCCATACTGATATATAAAACCAGATGTTCACATGAGTGGGGTACTTTGCGTGAGTGCTGGTATCAAAGGCAAAAAAAAAAAAAAAGACAAAGCAGATGAACCAACTACCTATTGTTTTGTAAACCTGTGTTTACATGAGGATCTAGGGGTTTTTGTTCTTATTGCTTTTGTGCAATTGAGCCACTGTTCAAAAGGAATTTATTTATGAGAAAAGAAAACCCCTAAACAAGCCCAGAATTGGTCCTGGTGCAGACTCGTGTGTTTAAGCCCTCTGAGAAAATGCCCTTAATCTGCACTTTATCAACACCGAGTTTAAGAACATTGTGTTTTTATTACTTTTATGCCGTGAATAAATGCTAGAAGAGCAATAGTGATTCAGTTGTGGTAGGTTTGGGGAGTATATCAGGGTATCATCGGCACAACTGAAACAACTGAGATGATGAGTTATTTTGCATAATGTTATAACCGAAGAATATTGTGAAATAATGAAAAGGATCAGGCGAAGAACTCGTCCCTGAGGTACACCCATAGCCACTCTAGCAGCAGCAGATTTGTGTTTTTTCCGATGGCAAAAAAAAAGTGATGCCTGTTAGTAAGATCAGATCTGATTAGCATGAAGTATGCTAAAAGAGCCATTAGGCTATGTATTGAAAAAAGGCTACGAGCATTGATAAACACATGAATGATGTGTTCTGTAAAATGGCATGAAGGTTCGGCTCTGTGAATCCCACTCCCTCGCATCATTCTGTCACGCCTGTCTTTGCGAAATGTTATCACATCAGTGCTAGATCGTTTTCTAAGAAAGGAACCGGGTCTGAAGGCTTAAGCATACTATATCCAAGTTCAAAGTTCTTTTTTTTTTTTGCACTTTGTTAAAGTATTCTGCAATTTCTCTTATAATAATCAATGCATGCATGACCTACTTTCGAACAAAAAGGTACCACTTTAAGGGTCTGTATAGAAGGTTAATATGATTATATTGCAGTATGGCTCAGCACTCTTAAAAAAAAAATTAAGTCAACAGATAATTAGTTAATTATCAAGCAGGATGCTAAGGGTCTGTGACCTTTTAGCACTGGAATTGTCTATTCCTATTTTCTAATCAAGTTTTTTTTTTCATTTCCCCAGAGTGCACAGCCATGCAAACGTGCACTGTGTACCATACATTTTCCATTATAAATCCATTACTAGAATCCGTCTTTGTCCCTCAGCAGCCATTAGCAGGCCTTCCTTTCCCTCTCTGTTGGTAGTTCCCTAATGTTGGCAGTGGGTCCTTGCCTCCGACTGGTGATTTATTGATGTAAGTAGGGAAGCTATGAAGCTCACTTTGTGACAGCCCCAAAGCTTTTAAAATTGAGCACGTCATTGGGCTGATGAATTGCCTGCAGGTTGAGCGTGCCCAGTGCTCTGATACATCAACATAGTGCTTATAAGCACCCCTGCGGTCCAAGAGCATCAGCTGTGACAGAGGATAGATAAGCTCTGGACTCTCAGTCAGCTTGCTTCAAATCTAGATAGATTGCATTAAATGTAAGAGGCAAACAATTGACTAGGCAAAGGATGTGATAGTAATGGGACCTATCATCTGATCCTGCTCGATATTTTCCCAGCGAGAGCGGGAGGGGAAAAAAAGCCCTTTCCTAAGCAAATGCGCTGTTAAATTTGCCCAAGTTGTCACTTTGGATTCTAATAGTACTTAATATACCAGAGCTGCATATATCAACTTTATTTAGTTCCTGTGTTTTATCTATTCTACCTCATTTCCTGTTGCAAGATGAGACTTGGCACTTTTATTGCTTTAGAGTCACAGTACTTCCAAATCGTAACTGGAACCATGTTAGCTGCTAATCTTCCCTGAAGTTTTACCCAGCACCTGTTTGCTAGCCTGAGGGTGATAGATATACCTCTGGTGGAACCCACTATAACCGGAGAAGCCATTTATAATAATCTGTATCCAGTGATTAAATAGGCCAGAGCTGAGCTCAGTCTGTGCCTCCTCGCTGCGTGACTAAAATTACAGCACATGCGGAGCGTACCAAAGGGAGACAGAGTAGCATCAATCAGCGTAGTAGGAAAAGAAACAGGCCTCCGTCATTAATTGTGCCTGGGCATGCGGAAAGCTAATTAGAGCACTGGAAATTAGGTTGTGTGTAACGCAACATGGACGGGTCATGCTAGCTTTCATATGTCATGTACTTTAACGTCATGTCACATTGCTCAGCATCTTATTAGGCAAAGACAGAGTTGTAGAGTTATTGTACTGAATGGCAATAGTTAATGTGAACTCATTACATTCCTTTAACATAAATAAACTTTGACATTTACTTATGCCACAAAGGGTACAAAGTCAGTACAAGTAATTAGAAGTACAGAGTGAATATAAAATGGATGTGATGCTGTGTTTATTTCTCTTATACCATAATAATTAGCTTGGACTTCTTTGAAGAGTCTTCCCTTGTTTAAAAACCCAATTTTTTGGGGGGTTATGTTAATAAATGTTAATATAGAAACATACAGTACTTTGCAGATGATGGCAGATGATCAGGCTGGTGATGCTGAATGCTGAGTGGTTTGAACAGATGAGAAGGGAAATGAGGTTGCTGTTGAGGTTGTTACATAAACAACAAATGTTTAACTTGTACAGAATCTTTAGGAAATGAGGGTGTGAGTGTGTGTGCATGTATGTGTGCCCTGCGATGGATGTCCAGGGTGTACCTCGCCTCGGGCCCTAAGCCTCCTGGGATTGGATCCAAGGTCCCCGCGACTCTGAATACAGGATAAAGCGCTATAGACGATGAATGAATGAGTGAGTGAGTGAGTGAGTGAGTGAGTATCTTTAGGAATATTGCAACCTGACGCAGTAAAATATTTGTTGCACAATATTGAGTAATATACAGTACACTGCCTGACCTGCATCAAGCTAATCAGATTTGAAATGGCTGAATTACGTTAAAAACAGACTAACACAATGTTAGCAGATAGCATTAACTTCATGGAATAAGCATGGGTGGAAAAAGTAATAGAGTAGATGATTAGAGTAGTAAATGATTGGTGGATTTGCATTGTAACAATTATAATAGAAATCATACGTAGCAATGTGTAGTACTAAAAGTAAAAGCAGTTCCCCACATATACTGTAATACTGTATATTGCTAACTCAGAACTAGGACTAAACAGCGTGAACATAACATATGTAAGTGTGAAAAAAAGGCTTAATGTGGTCTGATGAGTTTAGATTGACTCTGTTTGAGGGCAATACATGTCAGAATAAGAAGGGACAAGCCTCTGGAGGCGGTGTTGTGATCTGGGATTAATTCAGTTAGTCAGGTCTAGGCTCAGCAATGTTATGTGGAAATAAAATGAAGTCAGCTGGTTACCTGAATTTACTAAATGACCAGGTAATCACATCTATGGAGGTTTTTTTTCCCCTGATGCATACAGTATTCAAGGACTCAAATTGTGAAGGATTGGTTCTGGGAGAAGCACTGCCGTGACCCTTTGGTTAGCACTGTCACCTTGCACCTTCAGGGTCCGGGTTCAATTCCCTTCTCAATTTTTGGGCTTCCTCTGGTTATTCCAGTTTCCTCCCACAGTCCAAAGACATGCAGATTAGGCCGTTCCCAAATAGCCCATAGTGTTGAATGAGCGTGTGATTGTGTGTGTGTGTGTGTATATATATATATATATATATATATATATATATATATACTGTATATATATATATATATATATATATATGTGCGTCTGTGTACCCTGTATACAGGATAAAGCAGTATAGATGATGAGTGCGGTTCCAGGAGCATGAGGAATAGTTTTACACATAAACTGGCCACTTTTTTATTATTACAGGCACATTAAAAGGTGTTATGCATTGACACTAAATGTTTGTGTATTTTTTCGTACCTCCTAATTTTCATATCTGGACCTGTATTTGGTTTTAAACTAAAATAGAAGCTTTTATTTATGTAAATCGTACCCATCTGTATCCAGAAACACTTGAAAACACTTAAGGTCCAAATGCATTATCAGCATGGTGTGAGAATTTCTACTGACAGTTAACCTCAGCTATTTCACCACTTGAGTGCATAGCTACTGTAAATATCCATAAGACTTTGTTTTTAATCCTGCATATAAACGTATTTTTGTGTGTTCGTACCCACCTGCGATATATTCTAACAAATTTAACTGGTTCTTTTTTCCAATAATATACATAAAATTGTAGCAGCCTAATTAAATTCATTGCTCTGATCAGATAAAGCATGCAAGTACAAAACATCTCTTGAGTTTTTATTGTTGCCTTCCACAATAGGGTCTCTAGGCTCAAAATGCTTTCCTTAGGAAAAAAATGAGGCTGTTTTTTTTTTTTTTTTTATAAAAAAGTACAACAGAACAACCAAACAACTGTAAAACCAAGAACCACGAACACTAGTGCAGTAGTGCACCTCCTACTCAGATCTGGAAATATTCACCTCACATGATCTATTCATAGTTAAATCAACACTTCCTGACCAATCAGATTTGGTTTCTGAAAGGGTAAAGATATATTATCAAAAACCCAATCCAATGATTCGATTTGAATGATCAAATTTTATGCTTGTTTTTTTATTTTACTTGCCTTTATGCTATCTAACGTTACTTCCCAAGTGCTGGTAAAAGAAGATATACACTTCAGAACTGTGTTGAGTGCTACTGCATTGTTCTTGGTTTTATAGTTTGCTGTGTAATTATACCATGGCTGCATGTTGTTTAAAACCTTTAAAGCCTCTCAATTTCTATATTTACATAAGACATTACAGCGTGTCTCATCTGTGTCATCTAGCACACACAAACAAATAGTTTATCTAATTAGAGACAGGGTAGAACGAGAGCCCTTGGTGCCAGTGTCCTGTCTTAACTCTTTGGATAGTTTGAGGCAAGAGAACGGAGTGAGGCAGAAATTATGGCTGTAAATCATGGTTGTCCTAGACAGAATCCAAAGTGGATGCCCGTCTCATCCATTAGTAATTCCTCAGAGACCTTCTCCCCAGAGACTCATCCATTTCGGGGTGTTCTTGCAGCTTAGCATGTCCACTTCGGGTCCATTTAGACCGAGAATTGATGTCTCCATATTTAGCACTTGAGATCTTGAGTTACAAATCTGAGAAAGAAGGGCTCATTTCTTACTGTGGATTTATGGGAAGAACTTTATATTTGTACAAGTTTATAAATTATTTTACCACCGAGCTGTTCGGATAAAGTAGACAGTAATTCAGCTGCAATGCAAATCAGCAGTTTGGGCTATATTAAAGTGTTCATTTCTGTAGGATTGTCTTATATAGTTTCATAAGGAGGTGAAAAAAGTTGCAGCTCTTTATGCGCTTCACTTTTTTCTCCTGATGTGTGCATCGTTCTTGAATAATCTCCAAATATAATCTCCAAAATAATCTGGACTCATCAGACCACATGCTCCAATTTTGCTATTGCTCCAAAGTCTTTATGTACCCTAGCAAATGGAAGCCTTTTTCTGATTAGTCTCACTAATAAGTGGTTTTCTTATGGCTACACAACTGTTTTGCCCCAATGCTGCGAACTCCATAGCTGTGATAACCTGGTAATTTAAATGATTCATCAGCTGATTTCATTTTATTGTAACATAACGAGTCTAGACCTGGCCAATGGAAGCAACCTCAGATCATAATACTGCCTCCAGAGGCTTGTACAGTGGCCACTATGCATGATGGGTGCATCGCTTCATGTGCCTTCCTTCTTACTCTGACACACCAATAGATCTGGAACAGAGTCAGTCTCGACTCATCAGACCACATAACCTTCTTCCATCGCTCTAAAGTCCAATCTTTATAAATTTTGTAGTAACTAACAGAGGTGGGTAAAGTAGCCAACGAATGTATATGCTGAAGTGTGTTTGTTTTGTCAGATAGAGAAGACACCGCAGTATGAAGCTGTTCTTTTGCAAGTCAAACATGCTTTGTATATGATGCCAGCGATGCATGTATGCATATATGATTGATGAAACAGTCATGCGGTAGACCTACCAGCTTCATGTGTAGAATAAATGGCTAGAAAAGTAACGAGTCGAGTGTAGCGGAGTAAGAGTAGTGTTTCTTCTTTGTAAATCTACTCAAGTAAAAGTAAAAAGTATGGTGCAGTAAAACTACTCAGAAGTAAATGTTTTTCAAAAAGTTACTCGAGTAAATGTAACAGAGTAAACGTTACTCGTTACTATCCACCTCTGGTAACTAATAGCTAATAAGTAGCGGCTAACTTTCTTATGGATGTTCGACAACGTTAAACCTAATTCTAAAGAGATACAGTAGAATGCATTAAAAAAAGCGTTGTGTGTACTGTCGCTGTAGATACTCTAGCAATAATTTTTTAGCAATTTCCAAAATAAACAGACTTTCAGAAACAAACTAAAAAAAAAAAAAGTTATAATAATAATAATGGAAGTGCAGGTGAAAAGGGGCTGTTAGTCAGCTTGTGGTCTCCTCAATTTCGAGTTCAACAAATGACATCAAATCAACATCACAGAATCGGCAGTAATCACTGTAGCTGCTTTTACTTTTCAAAAGTTATGTTGTATATGTGTGTTGTTTTTTTTTTTTTTTTTTTTAAAGATCAGTAATTTTAACACATTTCAGCTTGTAAAATCTAAAAAAAACTTTCTACCCGGAGTAGATACAGTACAGGTCACAGTTCATCACAGTTAGCTTAATAACAAAAAACAAACGTGGAAGCATCCGTGTATTTCTTTTCCTGCTTTGTTGCTTATTGTAAGTGCTCAGAGGTTAAAAATGATATAATTTTGGGATTATGATTTCTACATCTGAGCTAGGTCAAATGCAGAGTTATATCGACACGTCATTAAGAAGCAATATCAAATTAAGTTGGCTTTATTCAAACCTTAACAGCATATTACTGTTCATCAAATGTATTCCTTTAATAGCCATTTTTGAAATGCTAGTGTCCCATCTGGCCAAAGTATATATATCTGTCTATTAATTAGAACAGCCGGGATTTAATGACGTCCCCACAACTAACTGCGAGGTTTGTGCTTTATGGCCCATCCTGAGTTTCATATACCATCTCACCCCATTGGTTCAAGCTTTCTGTTGCTATAATAAAATCTAAATCACACTGGCTAATTGGATTTAATCAGAGGAAATGCAGTGAACTGGAGAAAAATCTTCCATCCTGTCGCTCTGGGTGAACAGAGCACACCGACTTTAGTGATAGGCTTTTAACGACCACGTCTCTCTCTCTCTCTCTCTCAGCTGTACAGCTCATTTGACTTTGGACGGAAGTGGCATCTCGTTCACGAGCGAGTGACCCCCAACCGCTTCTACTGGTAGGTTACACACCTCACGGCACACTTCAGAATGCAATATCATGCTCAGGTTATTGCAAACACCATCTCGGCAGAGTGATTCTCACGCAGCGTAAACACAAATTATAGGATGCGTCGCAAACTGTCGGATTGGTTGCAGGATTGCTGTTTTATGTTTGGCATGTAGGGTTTGCAAACAACTTGTTTGACCATTTTTTTTGTGTCAGAAGCGTGATTTTGTAATCCTGATTCACTCATTGCATATTTTTTGGGGTAAATTTTTTACACCATGAATCTTGACATTGAATTTCCATCCCATGTTGCCTGAATCCCATGACACTAAGAGGTTGAAGGAGAAAAGAGATGAGAGAAAATGTTAAAGTACATCACAATAAAAGTATAATAAGACAAGGCTGTGAAGTTTATCATTCGCTCCTTTTCATTTTCTCTTTGCTCGTTTCCTCCACTAAGAAGCGTGCCATCATCACAAATGGATGATAGGGACATTAAATTTCTATATTATGAGGTGACTCATCCCTCTGCGTGTATATAAAGGCTAGATTCATTATGTAGCGACATTCTAAATGTATTTCATAATTTCTGATTTCTTTTTCTCCATACGTATATAGACGAGTGCAGTAGTATAGTTTAACAACAGCATACAATATATACTGTAAATGGATAATTGAAAGAGATAACACTTTAGGTGACCTACTGAAGTACAAAACACAATGACGTTTCACAAACAATAACTGCATTTCCCACAAAATATCTTGAAAACATGACTAAATATCCAAAATTTCCCAAGACACAAAAACATTTCCCAAAACACAACTGCATTTTTCAAAAGACAAAATCGACAGTGGCGCTGAAGTAAAATATTCAACATTTTCCAAAACACAATATTTCCCAAAACACAGCAACACGACATCTCACAAAATATGCCCAAATATGCCAAAACACAAATCTACGGTGGCCCTAAAGTAAGTACAAAACACGACATTTCCCAAAACATAACCACATTTCCCAAACCGCACATCTACAGTGGCCCTGAAATACAAAACTTGGTGTGTTTTGTATTTCAGGGCCACCGTAGTCACTTGACCTTTAGTACAAATGAGTTAATATTAACTAAGGCATGGGTTTTGCTGACGGATAGTGGATAGTGACAAGGCCGGATATAAATGCAGGTGAATTTAAAACAATCTGGAGACTACATCTATAGACAGAGGGCTATGGCTATTAGCGTTAGCAATGAGTACAAACCTGTCATAACCCTAGTATGGAGAACCTAGTAACCCATTCTTAAAGATACACCCACACATGCATATGGTGACTGAGGATGGTTCCACTTAATAACCCTGAAGATGGCCTTGGACACGGATGAGTCTGTGATGGCTTGTGACTGCAGTCGCTCAATAGTTAAGGACTGAAATTCCCACTAACGGTTCTCCAACAACGAAAGTGGACTTTAGATTAACTTAAACACCTTTCCTGTTATATTGAACTTTCAGCCTCATAACACACACATACACCAGGGACTGAATTGTAGCCATACTAGCTGTATCACCCAAATGAGAGAAGGGTTCCCTGTTGAGTCTCATCTTAAGGAACAAACTGATAGATACTGATACACAACCCCCCCCCCCCCCCCACACACACACACACTATATATATATAGGGCACGAGGCAGGGTACACCCTAGACAGGGTACCAATCCATTACAGGACACACACACACACTGTACATATACTTATTCAAATACTGCGGGCAATTTGGGAATGCAAATTAGCCTAATCTTCATGTCTTTGGGAGGGACCCGGAGTACACAGAGGAAACCCACCTAGCACGGGGAGACTTGCATGCAAACTTCATGCACTCAGAGGCGGGAATCGAACATGGCCTGGAATCGAACCCAGACCCTGGAGGTGTAAGGCGGCAGTGATAACCATTAAGCCACCGTGCCCTTAACAATGAGTCCAAAACAAAAAATGTCCAAAGGGCATGCTTTGCAGGAGCACACCACTAGGTGTGCTACAAACCTGCTTTTTGTTCATTTGGCAGACCCAATCCCACTCTCTAAAACTGACTAAAAGTCCAACGATGATAGACTGAGCCACTAGCACTGGCATGGGAATAGTTTTGGAAGTGTTTCAACAACTAGACACCACAAACCCAAACATAAAGTGGGTCTTATTTTCATTTACACAGTCATGAAACACAGGCAACATCATTCGTATTTCCAATTATACTCTCACCTCTTATATATAGTGTACACACACACACACACACACACACACACACACACACACACACAGCTCAGAAATGAAAGGCCCTCTTGCCGTAGTGATAAACAACAGTGCAATTCCATTTTCCCGTCATGAGACATTTGGGGAAATGGCAGCGCATAACGGGGAGCAGTCTCGTTTTATTGCCACTGCAGAAATAGAGCTAAAATAAGATGTCTATTACTGAGACTGTGTTTCTGACCCCTTTAAGGTAACCCCTCTTCTTTTGTGTGTTTCGTGAACGGTGTACTGCTGCAGGTCTGTAAGTGGTCTGGATAAGGAAGCCGATCTGGTGCACATGGAGGCGTACACTTCAGATGGAAGTAAGTTTTTTTTCCCCCCATTTGTGTGTTAGTTTGATATTGCAATATTGTTTTTCCTTTATTTCCTCGTCCTGTGCAATGCTCGATACTTCACATCAAGCTAAATTCATACAAATCTATTTGAGAAAATCATTGCATTTCAACACAGATTGACCAAACTCCAAGCACACACAGTTTTGTTCAGATCTTAACAATATTAAGCAAGAACATTGATTAATTCATACTGTGCATCCAGAGACTAAGCACAAAGCAGGTTTACAATTTGGATGGGAAACTAGTCTATCAGGGACCACCATGCACACATACTGATTCACATCTAGAGATTTCTGAAAAAGGTGAACTTGGTAACGGCATGTTTGATGGAGGTTGAAGTAAAACCGGACAAAACTCAGGAAAATTTGTATATAGCAGACAACATTATTTTATGACAACATTATTAATCTAATATAGATCTAAGGCGGCACGGTAGCACTGTCGCCTTGCACCTCCAGGGTCCAGGTTTGATTCCCAGCCAGGTTCGATTCCTGTCTCTGTGTGTATGGAGTTTGCATGTTCTCCCCGTGCTTGGTGGGTTTCCTCCGGGTACTCCGGTTCTCTCCAGAAGTCCAAAGATATGCAGGTTAGGCTAATTGGCGTTCCTAAATTGTCCGTAGTGTGTGAATGGGTGTGTGTATGTGTATGTGTGTGTGCCCTGCAATGGATTGGCACCTTGTCTAGGGTGTACCCTGCCTTGTACCCCAAGTCTCCTGGAATAGGCTCTAGGTCCCCGCGACCCTGAATACAGGATAAAGCGGTATAGAAGATGAGTGAGTGAATGAATCTAGATCTTTTCAACTGCAGCAGAAGAGTCGCTCATTCTGTATCTACTTACTTGCTTTTCATACAGCACACAAACCTGCAAAGAACTTATTAGTGAACATCAAATACAGTGCAATACCAGTCATTTATATCACCAATCAAATATACAGTATATACTGTATACTCCATTAAGCTTTTTTTGGCTCCATTAAGTCCAAGTCACTGAATCATGTTGACACTTCTCATGCATAAGGAAAGAGTTTTTTTGTCTCTCTCTCTCTCTCTCTCTCTCTCTCTCTCTCCCCGTGTTAATCAATCACTTCATTGCTGTCAATTATCACATCAGCCATGCGCTAAATAGTAAGATAGAGGTTTTGCATGCACATACTAATATTTTTGGCTACTCACACAACACAATACTTTTGATTGGTAATTTTTATTAGTGTACTACAGATTAGTGCTGGTTTGGACATGAAATTGTCTGTCACATTACTGTAGTTGAAAATATGTCGATTTTTGTGTCCTGTTGATTTTCACAACTACATGGTAGGTTTCACAACTCTAATTAGGCCCAACACCAGAAGTGCTGATTGGGAGAGCCCGAGTCCTTTTTTTCCCCTATCTGAGTCGTTTATAATGAGGTAAGAATCTTTAAATGGCCAGTGAATGAATATCTAACGTCGATCCAACTTTACCATGGTGAGGCGATGCCTTTACTGTAATTAGCATTAGCTCCAAGATAGCATGACTGAATGGGGAATTCCACACTGTAGCTTTATTCCAACAGTACTAAACATCGACTATATAAGCCACTTTGCCATTACAAAACATTCATTAGTTATACATGAACACTTAGAATTTAGCAACCATATCCTGCACCCCTCGTTACTGAGGAGAGTTCAGTGAGGCAGCTAATCATAGCAGCATTGTTCTTATGCTGTAGTCTACCACAACAAAAAGGAAGTGCCATTTGTGTAGCTACATTATTAAACTGTTACAGTATACTAGTGAATGTACTCGTTGTTGGCAGGATAAAGAAATTTCTAGAAATAGTTAAAAGGTTCAAGCTAAAAATATGCTGATTAGCTTTAATACAATGTAATCTAATCATTTAATGTAATGTGAAGAGAAAGGGGATTTCAGGTTGAAGCCTATGTACATGTCTGCCTGTCTTTTTGTACAGCAACTCTCTGCCTAACTTATTAATACAAAGAAATAAAAATTGTGTGAGAAAAAAAAAATTTTGGCTGACTATCTGGCTCCTTGTTTATGCTAAATTGTACTTCGTTGTACAAATCCACTCCGTTTGGTAATGGGAGAGTGAATCACAGATGAGAAATCGAAAAAGTAGATCGGATAAATATTAAGTTTTTCCTTAAATGTCTCTAGTGGGTAAAAATTCCCTTATACGTAAAAAAACACTTCTGCTGTGAAAATATAAACAAATCCCAGTGAAAATATTCAGTTTAACTTTTTCAATTAATATCTATTGGTGCAGGTGTTTTTTTTTTTTTACATTGAGCAAGTAGCTTATTAGTCGTTTATTTAATCCGGCATTTAACTGTTCTTAAAATCACTTTTACTCAACATTTTAATTTTATTTAAGATTTTTTTTTTTTAAATACTGCCAAAGTTTCATTACATTTTGTCCAGCCAGTTTTGTATGATGCTGTAACAAAATCTGGCTGGACAGAAATACAGACAGACAATCTTCTGAGACTGGTTTCGGGTCCTCCAATGTATGAAACGAGAGAAAGAGCGAGTTCTGACCAATGTACAGACAAAGAATTTATTTAATTTATGGCTTCAAATGATGGCCCATTGTGCAGGCATGGCAGTGGGTCTTGTACTAGTGTAGGGGAAACACTGGACTGATTACAACTGTCCAAAAGTTTAATTCATAGGTTACAGCTTGGGATGTTGACTCCCATGAATGTGGCAGGATTTTTTCCCCTTTTTTTTCTCTCATTCATATTTCTCCACAATCCGCTGACCTGCCAATTTTTACCCAACAGCCAACTCTCCCCATCATACAGCAGATACCCTGGGAAGGTGAAAGCTTCCTCTGAGACATGTGAATCCAGTCAACTGCATCTTGTCGAACTGCTGTTGTTTATCACTCCCTTTAGATTTTAGCACAGCCAGTTGTACTCCCTTGGCTATGGTCCATGGATGGCTGTGATACAACACACGATACAACAAACACTTTTCTATTGCGCCATTCGGGATCCCTTTAGGTCTGCTTTTGATCTGGTTTATTTCATCCGAAACACTGCAAACTTAAACACTTCATTCAATAAAGGGGATTTGAATCTTTTTTGCCATTAAATCTACAGAATAATAGAACATCAAGTTCTATTATTATCATGGCATAAAAATAGGAATAAATACAATGGTAATTAGCATTGACATCCACAGTCTCTAGGTAGACTACAGATGTTCCTACATGAATTAATGGAAGAATAATAATAATAATAAGTTTGTCCAAAATGGAATTTGATGGAGTTGTCTATTTTGGCTGTTTTGCCAGATCAGTTAATTGTCTGTTGTCAGTTAGGTCTATGTGATTAGTATCGGTGTGTGAACACCTTTTGCATTTAAAACTGAAAGTCACCATTTTTCTACAGACCTTGTCAACACCAGTTGGTTCTGTTTTTGGATGTCCCACAGATTTGCAAAGTGGTCTACAAAGTTCTTTCAGCACAATGTTTTCTGTGGTGTAAGAGAACAAATGCATCTAAGGATTTACTTTTATTAGGAAAAAAATGCTTTACATTGGTTCACATCACACTACCTCGTTGTTATTTCTGTAACTTCTGTGTTTTCTCTCTTCTTCATTTTACGAAACAGCATAAATTTTTCTTCGAGTAGTTTTCAGGTGATACATTTGTGCATTTCTTTTCACACCCCGTCTATCCAGCTATATTTTTCTTTATTTAACACCATCTCCTTGCACTGTCCGTTCTGTATCTGACACAGACACGTCTCACACCTTTCCCTCAATCCCTCGATCAGTGTGTGAAGAAAAAAGGAAGTGAATCCTCTTTCCCAATTACTAAAAGAAATCTGACTCTCACCCTGACAGTCAGTAAGCCGATGGATATATTTCAAGGTTGGGGGTAAAGCCGAACCCCCGAGGCTGCTGGACTGGATTATCTTTAAGATAAATACGGCGCATGATAGCTGATTAATGCCAGCCGCAGTCTGTTTAATGTCAACCTCACAGCTCTTCATAACTCTGAATGTCAGTTAGGGAAGTTCTCTTCATATTTGAGGGTGGAAGCCTGTGCAGTTTTAGAATAGGCAAAAGGAAGAAGAATACGCACGATAATAAAAAAGAATAAGTAAAAGTTTTTAATCTTGCTGTGATGGCAAGAGTTTAGTGGAGGTCAAAGTTCTACACTAGGTTGTGAAATGAATTAAAAAAAAATGACCTTGATATGACACTTGGTTTCCTTATTTAATTATACTTTCAGTGAATAGTTTTTCTTTCAAATCGACAGTCGGCCTGATTCAGCAATCTCTGAGTACAAGTTGTGTGCACACTGTATACTGTAAATCCCCACTGAATTTAAGGTTTTGAAAACACCAATTTTATTAATATTTATGAGTGTGTGTGTGTGTGCTGAAATACGGCAATCACCCTTAAATTACCAAGCTTGACCATGCTGATTTGCATTTAACGACGACCACAATGCTCCATAAAAGGCCAAGTTCAGTAAGCGGAAATCACAAAATTGATAATAAGTTTTTTTTTTTTAAAGTTTCTTGGAGGCAGAATAAAAAACTATTATTTTCGAAGTGTTAGTAACCCAGCAGAGTCATAGCACCCAAACCGACCAGAATATGGGGATAAATTATGGAGGTGGATTCGAAGTCGTCCATCCTGTGTGGTATAAGTGAGGTCAAAATAAAATGGTTTGACATCAGAAATAAAAAAAAAAAAAGTTGTACTGCTGATCGACTAAGTTTTTCTGCTGCAGGGGAAGGCCAGACCATGACAAAGCTTTTTAAAATTGATGCCAAACTAGATGCCATGGCAAAACAGAACTGACTTACAAAACAGCTTTCATCCTCTGAAAGTTATATTGGTTTCTAAACATTCTTTGCCTCTTCAGGGCATCAGGACCAGCAGTTTTAGTTCTAATATTTGCACCACTTTACCACCACCAGACCAACACACCATCCTTTTATAAACAAGCATTTATTATTAGTTGAACAACTAAACTTACTTGTCTTAAAGTGGATTTGAGTGGCCCAATGGCATTGTTAGGTCTGATCATACACGGCATTAACCCTGAATATTTTAAGCTTAGCCCTGAAAATGTTCCTCCTTGAGGTGGAGGTGTTTTATAGCAAACTATCAGAAAGGCTTAGGGAGAGTTATAGAGCAGAACTTTACTTGCACTCAGTGTTCGAGGAAAGGGAGGGGGAGTAATTACGTGCCGCACGCAAAGCTGGAAGACGTGCACACCTCAAGAAAAGCTCTGGTGATAAAAGCCAATTTAGTTTCCTGAGCTATTTTAAGAAGAAAAATAAAGGGGAACTAACTGTCTAGCCAATTTGAGGTTCTGTCATTCCATCAGATCAGGTCAGATTAAATAAATTTCACTGGCATAACTATAATAATAATGTTATAATGTTATTGCCAAAGCACTTGTCTAATTTTATCAATAAACAAAACAGCAGAAATGGTAGAATTAACAATGTATGGTAAAGAAAGAAAAAAAAAAAGAAAGCATCTGCGTACTGCAGGGACAGAAAAAGAGAATGTAGAGATTGAAAGATTAGCCATGCTCATATTGCAGTGGATAAACTGCGCCATCCTGGTATTAGCAGGGATAATGCGATCTCTCTCTCTCTTTCTCTCTCTCGCTCTCTCTCTCTCCTGTGTGTGTGTAAAAAAACGGAAATAATACAGTGGTGGCCAAAAGTATTAAGAAAACATATGCCATGTATTATGGTTCCCCCTGTGCACAAAACAGGTGATGTTACTAATTAATTCTCGCCTATCTGCCTGAAAAGATCTTCAGGAAGCAATCAAGCAGGCATGGGTTGAGCGAGTGACACCAGAGAACTGCAGACGTCTTTTTAACGCAGCCGGATTCAGCAGGTTTTTAAAGAACTTAAACCTAATCATTGATTTTAGTATTACTTTTAATCTACTTTTTAGAATAAAAATATCTTAAATTTAAAAAATCTTATCGTGATTGTATTAAAAGAAAAAATAAGAGTCATTCAAATATATTGAATTTTGTTTTGGGTGTGATACTTTTGGCCACCACTGGATTTATTATAAAGGTAGATATAACCTTCCCAACCTACTGATGCTGAACTTAAAAAAAAAAAAAAAACCTTTCCCCAGGCAAATTTGACAACTCTCTGATTATTCCCAATAGCTAGAAATGCCCCTGGTGTTTTTTTTGTTTTTTTTTTTACTTTTTTTTTTTAGACTTTTAGACTATTTAGACTTATATAAAATGGTGGATCTAAAGATATCTAATTTGTGCATTTAAACTTCAATCAGGGCAGCACAGTGGCCACGCACCTTCTGGGTCGAGGGGTTGATTCCTTCCTTGTGTCTGTGTGCTTGGTGTGTGCATGTTGTCCCTGTGCTTGGTGGGTTTCCTCTCACAGTGGGATAATTGCCATTTTCATTTCCAATGCATGTTCTTGGGTGCCCTCCAGAGGATAAGCACCCTGCCAGGTGCTGTACACAACCCTGTACAGGATAAGCGGTACAGAGAATAGTGTTTAATCCATATATAAAGATGCGGTGACACATTGCAAATTATAAGATTCAAAGCCAACCGATCAATGTTTTCAAGCTTCCGTTAGTCTTGGTAAAGTATATACACTCTCAGAAGGAGGATATAAAAGTTTTTTTTTCACAATTCACAGTATTTTTGTAAACGCACATACAAATAGTTATGCATAAATCTGTTCCTATCCAGCTTGATAAATGAGGCCCAATGTTATATAACTTTGTACTTTGTTGGCAAGTACAGCTTCAGGGTGTCTATAGTAAGAAGGTAATTAGCTTTTTTTTTCAGCATTGTGGTTTAATTTTATTCCTATTCCTTTTGGCAAATCATCTTCAACTCCTCAAGGTTACAGGGGTCCCTCTGATGCACCTGCAGATTCACAATCCTCCATAAATAAAGGTACAAGATTAACTAGGCCATGCAAGCACCTTAACCTTCTTTTTTTAGAAACGAATTTTAAATATAATAGAGCATACATAAGGTGCTCATGTAATGTCCTCTATGTGAAGAATGAACCTTTTAATGGAGTTTAAAGAAAAAATATCATTAATTAATGATTTACAGCCCAAAAGATACGAGTGAGCCGGGGACTTGTGTGGATTTTTTCATGAATAAAGACGTAAAACCGAATGACATTTAAAAAGGATGTCAAGCGCAGTACAGTGATGAGACTCTTAACCGTGGTAAAACATTTGAATGGTGCAAACATTTCAAAAAAGGCTGTATACTGTATACGTGAATGATGATCCCGGCTGAGGTGGCTCTGAGCCCATGGCAGTAACGATCCAGAGTGGACCGCCTGATCCTTAAAAAACGATGGCTAACTTGTCGCCAACTTGCAGAGGAGACGCATCTGTCTGCATATAAAACAAACATATGAATGAAAATAAAATAACAGAAACGTAAGTGGTAGAATCCTATTTACCTCTCACATTATGTCCATTAGTCGGCATGGTGGCTTAATGGTTAGCACTTTCCAGGTTCCGGGTTTAATTCCCAGGTTTCCAGGTTCCGGGTTTAATTCCCACCTTAGTCTCTATGCATGGAGTTTGCATGTTCTCCCCATGCTTGTTAGGTTTCCTCCCACAGTCCAAAGACATACAGATTAGGCTAATTGGTGTTCCTAAATTGCCTGTAGTGTGTGAATGAGCTTGTGTGTGTGTGTGTGTGCCCTGTGATGAATTGACACACCATCCAGCGTGTACCCCGCCTCTTGCTCTAAGTCTCCTGGGATAGACTCCAGGCCCCCCGCGACCCTGTATACAGTATAAAGCGTTATAGACGATGAGTGAGAGTGAGTATGTCCATTATTATAGTGTATTTAACAGCAGTCAAGGAGGTTGAGAATCAAAGTGATTACATTACATTAATTGTTGTGCAACGTCTACAAAACAAGTAAGATCCTTTTATCACTTTAGCTTTAGCAGTCATAACAATTGTTCCCTTGCCAATCTTTCTTTTTATCTCTTTCTCGATGGTAATACATCTAGAAAGTGCAAACTCATTGTCTCCTTAAGATTTCCCCATAAAAGAAAACCGTTGACACGTACAAAATGTTGACACCTTGAATAAAGTTTTATTAAAAATTGTACAGAAAGCTTCATCATATCAACAGTTACAGTCTCTGTATTAATTAACAGAATGCTTATGTATTGAGAACCTTTAGAAGTCCAGGTGAATTAGTACAGCAGTCTTAAGTATTATAAAGTATCCGACATTATGAAGTCAGAATGTTGTATGTGAATTCACCTATAATGATTTCAAAACATTTGCTTATATGAGGAATTATGTTTAAAATACAATGCATGAAAATTGTCCCTATTCAGATGGGTCAAATTATTGGCCTGCGTCAAGTACCGAAAATGTAAAATTACTGGAACTGGGTTAAGAACTGTTCAGAACTTACAACAAACTGTAAGGACCATGTTGAACCTTCAACTTTATTAAAGGAATGTGGTCAGAAAAAAAAAAAAATCATGAACTGGAAGTGATGCAGCCATCATGCATAGTGTCCACTGTACAAGCCTCTGGAGTCAGTGTCATCTGGGGTTGCTTCAGTTGGTCAGGTCCAGACTCAGCAACATTATGTGGTAATAAAATGAATTCAGCTGAAGACCTGAATGTACTGAATGACCAGGTTTTCACATCTTTTGTCCCTGATGGCACAGGCATATTCTAGTGATTCTTGAATGAGTGGTTCAGGGAGCACGAGGAATAATTTTTACACTTGAACTGGTCACCACGTTGTTGTAATCAAAGCTATATAATACTTAATAATGTCTGAATTAAAGATGTTAGGTTAATGCCTTGTAACATGTACTGGTTGGTATATTGCAATTTAAAAAGTACATAAACTACTACTTAAAGTGGTGGCTAAATGTATTAAGATAAAAGTGAAAATCAGTGTTTTAATAACATTCTCAAATTTGTAAAATAATGGCAATCAAGATAAGAATCATTTATTTTATGCAATTGCTATACAACAATCAGTATATAGTACTGTATGTCCTATGTTCCTGAAAATTTGCTAGATTCAGTTGGCATGGAGTTAAAAAGATATCTTCAGTACTCTGGTGTCACTCGCTCAGTCCGTGGCTGTGTGATTGCAATTTTTGGTGCAGAAGTGAACTCCTCAGCTTCAGCAAGTAAAACTCCTGTGTGACATAATGTATGTGTTTCTTCCTTTAACTTAATCAGGTGATCTTAATTAGCACAACTTGTCAGCCAGACAATAACTGTGAAACTAGTTAAATAAAATGTTTTTATGCACAATGAGAAAGAGGACACATGGTACAGTATACTGTATGTTGTCGTAAT
>JAOVVA010000028.1:7556895-7568031 GCA_028565275.1 Leiocassis micropogon | reverse complement strand
CTTCAAGTCTAATAAATATGCATTTTGCTCAGATTTGTTTTGAATAAGAATTACAATGCATCACACAAGTTTTTTTTTCTCCTACTTCATTATCAGCTGAATGCTAATTGTAAAACAGTTTTTATTAATACATTAGCACTGGGTCAAAAACAGAACTTGTAAAAGAAATGAACAACTGACAGCTATATAAAACAACATGGTATTGGTGCTAAAATGTCTCACCTACAGTAAGTGAAAATTTTCAGATATGATCATAGAACACCATTTTTCATAAATACTTAATACTTCTTATCTCCCGGTTCACGCTTATTTTTTTGTAAATATGCATAAACATTTATATTTCTATCAGATAAGAAGAAACACATTTGCTAATTTCATCCCCTTTTATGTAGTGTCTAACTTTTTTAAATTCAAATCTTTCAATGATCTTAATTGTCATTTCGATGAAACTTTAGCCAATTTAGATTCCACAGGAACATACATAAACCTGAAAAATTTATTATTCTAAAATGTGTATTATTCTATTGCAAAATTGTTAAGATATTGCAACATGAATTTGACATGGTTACGGACACTACAAATCATTTAAGTAAACTAAGAAAAAAGTTTTACAGGTCTTTTTTTTTTTTACAGGTTAGAAGCATACATCAAGTATCAATACTCATAACGAAATATAAATAATTTTAATTATTAACTTGAAATTTTTAGGGAAGCAAGATTGGTCACTTCCATGTTGCATAAATTTCAAAAGTAGCTTCTTTGGCACACATACATATACATACATACATACATACACACACACATATATATATATATATATATATATATATAAAACATAACAATAAAAAAGCAGCACCAATACTGTGTTTTGACCAATTGTGTGCCAGATTTCAGTGTTATTTCTTTGTTTGTTATAATGCTGATTTGTGTTTATGTTGTGCTTCACTGTTGTTATCTCTGGGTAGTGTGTTACACTGTCATTTCTAGGCTGTGTATGTTGTAGCGTTTAGTTATTTTAGGGTTGTGTGTGTGTTGAGTTATTTTTAAGTGTACTTGTTGCAGATTTTATTTAAAACACTTGATGTAGGGTTGTGTGGTAATATAAAATATCATATCCCAGCATATTTAACAATAGCAATGGTATTTCTTTAATTACTGTCATGGGAAAAAAAAAAAAATCTGCTATGAAATGTGAGCTGTTTATAACATGTTCATGAAAAATTTGGAAAAATCCAAAAATTTAGAAATCATGTTTTTCAGACCTTGGAAAATCATGGAAGATTGAATGTTTTAAAAATTATTCATATTTTAAAGAACATTTTGTGATATAATAATGATGAAGGGTTTTATCATTCATTAAGTTTGCATATTTCTGGGCTGTGTTTTGTTTATTTTGGCTTTTGTCTTACTATATTGAATTACTGTGGCATTGTAGCCAGATGTGTCAGCCCTTTGTGTTGCAGTGTTAAGGTTTGTATTGGAGTGCTTAGTTACTGTAGATAAGGAGTGCCGTTTCTGTCTTGTGTTTTGCAGTATTTTGATATTTCTGCATTGTGTGCTATCATGTACTGGTATGTCTGGCTTGTGTGAATTCTAGTGTTGAAGTATCTGATTTATGTGCTGCAGTCTTGTGGTATCTCTCTTGTTGCAGTGTAATCTTTGCATTGTCTATTGAACTTTCAAGATGTGTAAAGTGTATTTTGCAGTGTTTCTCCGATTTGTTTTATGTTGTTTGGGGTTATCTTTAGATAATGTGTTGTGTCCAGTTGTTTCTGGATTTTGTAATGAATAGTAATGTCTGGGTTATGTTTGGCAGTGTGTATAGTTATTTTTTAAATGCACCACAGTAGGTGTTTGTATATGTGTGCCCTGGCACCCTGTCCAGGGTGTACCCCGCCTCATGCCCCAAGTCTCCTGGGATAGGCTCCAGGCCCCCCCGCGACTCTGTATATAGAATAAAGTGATATAGACCAAGAGTGAGTGAGAGTGAGTGAAAGCATGGTGACAGTGGTTCGCACTGTAGCCTCGCACTTTCAGTGTAGAGATTCAATTCCTGCCTCGGGTTTGTGTGCATGGAATTTGCATGTTCTTCCCGTGCTTGGGTGCATGTTCTTCCCGTACTTGGGTTTCTTCTGGGTACCCCAGTTTTCTGCCACAGTCTAAAGACATATGGATTAGGCTAACTGGCATTCCCAAATTGCCCATACAGTAGTGCAAGTGTGTGTGCTTGTGCTCTGCGATAGATTGGGACCACGTCCAGGGTATGCCCCGTCTCATGTGGGAGTCCCCTGGGATAGACTTCGGGCCCTTTGCAATTCTGTACTGGATAAACAGTATAGAGCGTGGGTAAGTGAGTGAGTTTTTTGAAAGATGAGTTGCAGCATATTAATGGTTCCTGGATTTTGCTTTATGATATTTATTTAGTTATTTACCTTCTATACATATATAGGGGTATTTGGTTATTTCTGTTAAGATGTTTAATTAGTAGTGCATTATTTCATGCTTCTATATTTCTGCAGGGTGTGTTGCGGTGTTTAGGTTTTGGCTTATGTGATACGGTGTTTAATTATTTGCAGATTGTGTTTGTACTGCATGTTCAATTGTTTAGCATTTTGTATTGCATTACAATTCTGTCCATCTGTGTTGATTTTGTGTGTGTGTGTGTTGCAGTGATTATGGCTATGAGCGGAGAGGAGATGGTAACTGTCTGCCCGCATTCTGGTTCAATCCTTCCACTGTATCACGGAGCTGCAGTCAAGGGCAGAACTATTTTAATAGCACAGGGTGAGTCTGTCTGTCTGTCTCTCTCTCTCTTAAAATAAATAATAACACCAGTACGCACATAATGATGTTACAGCCAAATGTCTTCATCATGCCATACCATCATACTTTTATTTAAGCACACAACTAATAGAGGCATGACTATTGTAATGCTGATAATGGCATTATACCCCCTGTCAGTTATCGCAAAGTAGCAGCAAACAACTGCACCAAAGGGGTAAAGGAGATGTACACAGCCAGAAAACAGCAGTGTCCTAATCGCCCACCTCGAGGACTGCACCTGGCAACCCGTGACAACACCCTCAAAACAAACATGGGCTCCAACGTCACCTTTATAGTACAACTGGAAGAGGTATGTTGGGGGAAAAAAATAAATAAATCAATGTCATTCAATTTCACCATCAAGTCTAGTAAAGTTATCTGATTATTCATTACTAATATGGATGCTAATAGTAAAAGTTACAAAAGTGATGATCCCACTTCTGGCAGTTTAAGGTGTTAAGAAATGTCACGACTGGTTTCTTACTGTATTCTAGCTGAATCAATAATGTGACAACAATGACATTAAAATATACACTGACAGCAAAATATCATGACTGAAGGTCGCAAGATTGACTGTATATTGCATTGTATCAAAAGATCATAATCCCTATAAAGACCTTTAGGAATGCTGACTACACACCAAGCCTTTTTGAATGGACAGAAATTTGCACTGCCACACTCCATCTAGTGGAAAAAAAAATAGTGTTAAAACAGCAAATAATGCCCTTAATTTTAGAATGGGTGTGATGATCATACTTCTTTCTTATGTTCACTCATAAAACTATTCGATAAGGTGCTCTGTAAATTGGGGTGGGGTTATGCATTAGAGACAACTCCTATCAGGATAGAACTGTTTAAGCATAGGGTAAAGGAGACCAGTTACACCGTTATAACATTAAACACATATTATCAATTGTATACCAGTTAACACGTTGAGGTTGTATTTGCCTAAAACTAAGACCCACGATGATCAGATGATTTTAAATATAAAAACACATAATTTAAAGGGGGGGAGTACTAACTTTTGAACATTACTGCATGTGCATCTTTACATTCACCATCTGTTCTGCATTACGTGTCAATATTTTGTTGTTTTGAGGTTTTATTTTCAACATGGTGTGCGCTTACTGGGCGTGCCAATGTGACAAAACTGCAATAAATTGTACCTCAAAGTAAAACTCGTCCCAGTGACACTGTATAAACTACATTACTGTTCAAATCAGATTGAGGAATTTCTTTAAAATGTCTCACAAGATGCATTAGACACAGAGCCAGAGTAGACACAACTTGCTTCAGTGCACACACACACACACACACACACACACACACACACACACATACACCATGCAAACTCAGGTGGCAGGTAAGTGTGTCTCTCAGTGGGTCTTGCAGTGGCATATTTGCTACATTACAGCTGTGATGAGATGAGGAAATGAGGGCGCATTCCCATCATTAAGAAAAATAGAGGTAGGGATGGATGAGAGTCAGAGTGATGCACAGAAGAAAGAGCTAGGGATCGTTTTTGTCAGCCCAAAATCCTCACACCAAATTCGACTTTAATTTATATTAATGAAGTATGGTGGAATGTGGAACAACTCTAAATATTTAATGTTCACGAGGTGAAGCATATGGCAAATGAAAAAGCCCAGGAATAATTTGAATAAATCTGGAAATCCATATTTAGAGTATTGTTTTCAAAGAGAACCCTCCAGAACAACAGGATCCCATCTGAGATATGAAAATATTTCTATAGTTAAGCATAAATTTTTAAAACGTTCTGTTAGCAAAGCGAATGGGTGTGGAACAGCATCATTTAATAGCAGGTCATGAAGTTCAGGATGAATTGAACTTTCAGCCAAGCCATAACACAGGCGGTGAAATATACTGTAGTCCAAATGCCAAGCTATCTTTCTGCATCTTTGTATCTTTCCACTACACACACACACACACACACAGCACTGCTGTGACATTTAGCCATAGGTTTGATGGTGGCTAGACTCAATTTTCATTTCTTTCAGTGTAAACAAAAGCATGTATAGAAACACACATCCCAAATGAAACAGTAACATTTACACTGACCTCCGAGAGCATTAAAATACACACTGCCTGGACCTCCTTTAGCTTTACTTACACTGCACATTATGGTTGCCTGTTCACGTGTGAAAATGATTCTTTATGCTCCCAGAACTGATCTTACTTCAGTTCGAATGCTAGATCATGCCTGAGCCACCAGGGAAGAAAAAAAAGTCCATAACCTGGTAATTTAGTACATGCAGATCATCAGCTGACTTAATCGTATTTCCAACCTAATGTTGCTGAGTCTGGACCTGACCAACTGAAGCGACCACAGATCATAACACACATGTACAGTGGACACTATGCATGATGGGTGCATTGCATCATAAGTTTCCCTTCTTACTGTCTACTATGCATAGGTAATTAGACAACTAGGTGTTGAGACAGGGTAATGTTCATGGTATAGATGGTAGAGTTCAATTAAATGCGAAGTCATTTTTCACCAGCTAAGCTACAGTAAATCATGGTAACTGAGAGAAGTAGCTGTGTTTCAACCAACAGCAAGGCTCATTTTGTTTTTCCCATTTGCCAGTTCATGGATTAACTGAGGATTAGGTGGGATAAGCTTCAGGCAAGATGGCAATGACCAGCGCTCCCACAGTTGAGCTTCAAAACCGCTCTTTAGAAAACATATTGATGACGTCATGAAGGGTTTGTCCAGTTCTTATACACTCCGTGTGAAACCCAGCACACTATGATTCTGATTTCATTTAATCCCAGACAAAGAGCAATAATTATTAAGCAAAGCAGGAACATAAACCCTAAAGTGCTTCTTCTCTATGCACTGTACTTATCATACTCCATTACTGTACAGAATTCTTCATGCTTAATTGCGTGTCATTGCAACAATGTGAACACAAATCAAGAGAGTGTATTATGTCTAGGAGGTCAATTTTAACTGCTATTGGCTTTAAAGTTCCTAAACAAAAATAGATTTCTAATATGAAATAATCTTTAAAAGTTGAAATACCTGCCCCTTAGTCATATTAATTTAATCACCAGTTAATTTCCCAGACTGACTTCCATGCAGGTACAGTGGATGACTCTGAGAGCGCTAAATTATTATTTTTACAGATGTCACCCTGTTTATCCCCATCTATCTACCAAAAAAATTAATATCCTTACAGGAGAGACAGAAAAGGATATTAAGGAAGGATAGGCACAGATTTTTTTTCATACACACACACACACACACACACACACACTTGGAAGAGGTGGCAGCTGCAATCTCTAACACCTCCTCGTGCGTGGCATGATACTCACGCAGGGTGCCAGATGTAACACCCAAAAGGAGTGTGAGTAAAATAAGCACAGGCTTGCAGAGATAGTAGCAGGCGATGATCCTTCTCAGGCACACACACACACACGGGCTGCACTAGCAGAACTTCACCATGTGTTTGATTCATTGGTATGCGTGGGTGCTCAACTCAGTCAGCAAGTGTATATTGTTCACTTTTGTGCTTTCACCTTGAATGTGTGTGTACAATGGTTAAGATTCACACCTGCAGACACTCGATGTGTTGATTGTCCTCTGTCACACAGGTGCTTGGTGTCATATCATGCCAAGGACAGAACCAGGGTAGTAACTTGTACTTAATACACTTGATTCTTCTAGTGCTGCTGGTCGACTGAGCTGTCTGGTATTATTAGTTAGATGAACAACAATTTCTTAAACGACTAACTACAAAATTAATTTTTCTCTAATTAGGCCTGCTTGTTCGAATAGGCAGAGTTTAGATTGATTGGGATTTAACTACTGTAGAAGAGTATTCAAGCCCACAGTCTTGATGTTAACCTTAATTTCTTTTACTCTTACTTGACACTATACATTCTGTTGGAGCAGGACATCGTCGTCTACAATATACCCCTTTATTCTGTTGTATACAGGGGTCATGGAGGGCCTGGAGTCTATCCCAGGAGATTAAGGGCACGAGGTCGGGGAACACACTGCACATCACACTTAAATGCACATTCATACACTATGTCCAATTTGGGAACGCCAATTAGGCTAATCTGCATGCCCTTGGACTTCTGGAGGAAACCGGAGTACCCAGAGGAAATCCACCAAGAACGAGGGGGAAAATGCAAACTTCATGCACACAGAACATCAATAAATTATTTTATACATGGGAAGAAGAATAGGCTTCAGTTACAGTGTTAGGACCATAACTGTAAATTGTTGACTCCTGTTTAGGACCATCAACACATTCATAAAAACCACTACTCAAAAATATCCATCGATCATCATACCTTTTTGGAAGTACATTTGTCTTCATTCTTAGGGGTAGAAATATACAGTAGTTGCTTTTACCTATGCCCACACACACACACACACACACACACACACACACACACACAATGCTACCTAATGAATCCTGCATTTGTTTGTTGTGCAGCATGTGCATTTTCTTAGAATTTAACACGACGTGCCCATATAGTGTTTAAAAGATACCATATGCATCTAAACCTTAAGGGTGGTGTAGTCAGCAGACATGGCAAAAATGGCGGAAATTTTAGAGACATTGTTGTGTAACAAGATCCGCAATTATCCCCACCTGTATGATTTATCTTTACTGCTGCACAGCGACAAATGTGCATGTCAGAACAGTTGGCTGGACATCAGTACTGTCTTAAATGTCAACATGGAAACTAAGCTCCATGCTCTAAGTGTCGCCATGTTTGTTAATTCCAACCTTTTTAAAAATATATGCTTTCAATTTGGTCTAATAATGGTGAGCTGGATAACCCATTAACCAGACTAGATAATGCTCTAGTAATCTGAATATAGTCACATACAGTATATATTTCTCACTTTTAAAAATAATTACTGTAAATTCTACAGTAAAATCCATTTACAGTTGTAAGCATAAGCAGTATAAGGCCACTGTGAACTGATACATGTGGATTTAATTATCTACCCATAAATGGGCATTTTATAATAAATTAAAATAGCTTTATGGCATAATTTTGACAAATTGAGCGAGTTTAAAGAAAATTACTTCTTCTAATTATTGAAATAATTGGAAAAATTACTAATTCTACAGAACAATTAAACAATCTATCATGAGAACACACAGCAGGTGACTGAACTGATACATGTGGGCCTGGGAATTTAAATGGCATTTTATTTTTTGCAGAAAGAAAAGTGAAATGTTAATACTTTGGTTTTTGAGTCTTTCTTTATGAAATTAACCATTTACAGTACTGTCTACTGTACTTATTAAAAATGTAACCCTCCATTACACACATGCACACACTGGTGCTTACACACACACACACATACATGGATGCATTTTTCGTTAACATTATGGGATTTAATACTGATGATTGCCTGAGTGTTGTACACGCACACCAACCTACTCCCTAGAGTCCCACCTGCCGATGGCTGTGTCAGGATTCGAATTCACGATCTCAGGATGTTAGGGCCTTCAATGATGGGCCACTTGGGAGCTTGTGCGTGATCGCCACAGAGTCGGTTATATCAGAGAATAATCAACCTTTCACCGGTCATGGCGGGTTAAGCTAAAAACTGTCTGATTCCGGTGACTGGTCGGTCGATCGTTGCATCTCTAGTAAATACCCATTTCTTATATAAGATTTAATCACTGCTGTGTTTTGGCTTTTTAAACTCCCAGCTTGATTTTTATTGATTTACCCAAAGTATACGAATTTACCAACAATTAAGGAACTGTGTCGTTTAATAGATAGGTAAAGACATTTTGTTTTAATGTCGCACTTCTCATTCTTTTCCTCGTGTCCAACTGGATCTCTGTACATAATGGCCAAAAGTTTTTTTACAGCTTTTTACACATCCCATTTAAAATTTAGTCCTTATCTGCTGTTTTAATACCCTCCAATGTTCTAAAAAGGCTTTGCACAAAATATGAGAATGTGATTGTTGGAATTGGAGCCATACTGTACATCGATGTTCAGGGGAGTAGTCCTAGGGCAAAGTTGAAGTTCCATCTGACCCTAAAAGTGTTCACGGGGGTTAAAGTTGAGGCTTTGTGAAGGCCACTTGAGTTCTTCCACATCAGTCTTGTCCAACCGGGTCTTTATAAAGCTCTATTTGTAATAGATACATTATCATCCTGGAACAAGATTTGGCTCAAATAACGGGAAATTATAATGATGAAGTAAACCAAAATTGTGTCCTACACTATTGTGGCAACAGATTAAGGAAGGCTCTCACATGGCCGTGATCGTCAAATGTGTGTGTACTACACTATATCAGATCTTCTATATGTCTCAGTGAACCTGTCCCACTGAAAGTTTTTATTTATTTCCATTTTATATCATTGTTGACTGCAATCGTAGATGTACATCTAACTATCGCATTATAATTACCGGGATTATCAGGCCATTAATGTAAATCATTTGCTGCAATGCAAATGAATCCACATTTTCTTTACAATCATGTCATTGCACAAACACCTTTGCTTTTTTCTTAGTAGTGCACCTACCTTTCCAGTTCCAACCACAGTCTCTGTCTGCAAAAGCCCATAAAAATAAATGATTCACATATTTTTGGAGGTGTAGTGTGTCATGTTTAATAATATGGGAACATGTCTTTCTAGATCTAGTTCTCCTTTGCTTTTATATTTACCCTGCCTGTTCTGGAAAGGTTTTCCAATAGGTTTTGAAGTGTGTCTATGCAGATTTAGTGTCCTTTAGTGTCCTCACTGTCCGATGACAGTGACGTTGTCCTCATACTTTTGACCAGATAGATAGAGTACTTTATTAATCCCAAAGGGAAATTGTGTGTATATACAGTATATATACAGTGCATGTAAGAATATGTGAAATATGTACTTGATTTATTTAAACATATTAATACGGCATAATGATCATGGCAATTTTACTATTCATGCTCTCCTGAGATCACTCTGAGCTAGAAAGCTTAAAATGTGGACACATTTTGAGGACACTGAAGCGCTTCAACTCTTCATTTGTTCCTGTCTTCTTAAATACCACAGGCATTCATTGTGATGTTATTAGAGATACCAAAGATACATTAGAGATACCCAAAGGACTGCTGCTGTTGCTGTCTTACTGGAGTAATAAATGCGCAGTGCTGCCTGAAAATGTTAAAGATACTCTTTTTCAAAAAAGAAATGAGTCTTAACGCAAACTGTAGGTCTCCCCTTTCTGTGCATATGACTAATCCAGATTACTTTATTCAAAGAAGGCCACAAAAGGCAGGCGGAGCTCTTTGAATGTACACTTATTTAAGTATATAATTGTATACTGTAAATGATTATAATTCACATAAGATCTATGTATTTCTTATTAATATGCAACATATTTCCACCTTAATGTACAGTTCTTAGATTATCCACTTGCAATAGTATACTGTGATCATAGGTCATAGGTCTTTAGGTATTCTGTTTTGTAACTTATTATTCTACCCTCCTGTTTTGTAGTGAATAAATTTTTTCACCCTATCCCTGTAATATCTTAATATCCACATCCTGTTTGTTTGTACAGTGGTACCTTGGCATACAAAATCAATCTGTTGTCGAAGACAAGTTCAAGAAAAAAACAATTTCTTATAGAGAATAATGTAAATAGAGAATTTGTTTCATCCACCCAAAAATACTATCAATATTGCCAATTTCCAACACTATAATATTTTTGTATATACCGTAAAAAACAAAAAAAATTTGAAAAGACATAAATGAAGTGGTTGGGATTTAACTACTGTAGAAGAGTATTCAAGCCCACAGTCTCTGTAAAATATGAAATAAACAAATGGACATTAAACCTTAAGTTTGCTTTAAAAACAAAAACTGAAAGTGACTCCCTTTTTTTCTTGCAGACGTACTTGCTTCTTGCACAAAATGCAAAAAAACTGAAGCAAACAAGTTTTGAACAGCTCACAGACATCGTGCAGCTTATACACATGCACATCGTAGTTGCAAGCCGGCTTTTGGTTCAGCTCGGTTCGGTCATTTGCATGCTGAAAATGCTTTGCTTGCTGAGACAAATTCTTGCAAAATTTAAGTTCTTAAGGTGAAAATTCTTCAGGCGAAAAGGTGCCACTGTATCTTGTTTGTATAATTTGTGAGTGGCTGCTGTAACATTACACTTTCCATGTTACAGTTTCCAATAAAGACCTTCTATCTGTTCATCCATCCATCTAAGGCTACGTTTACACTGCAGGTCTCGATGCCCAATTCTGATTTGTTGCCTATATCTGATTTTTTTGACCGCCTGTTTACACGTTCTTTCAACTAT
>JAOVVA010000028.1:7511479-7539528 GCA_028565275.1 Leiocassis micropogon | reverse complement strand
TAAACAGACGGTCAAAAAAATCAGATATAGGCAACAAATCAGAATTGGGCATCGAGACCTGCAGTGTAAACGAGGCTATAGATGTGAAGATTTTTCTTGACCAAGGAAATAATTATGTAAACATCTACTTAATTGTCTTCCCTGGTCTTCCAGGACTTTTGGGTGTTGCTAATCTCACCAGTGCATTTGTTCTTTTTAAAACTGAACCAGATTCTTGATTTGACCACTCCTAAAATATCTGCTCTCTCTTTTTCTTTTGGCCTAATGATGGCATTGTTCACTTATTTAAAATGAACAGCTATAATGAACAGCTAGCATATGCAGATTCAGTACTTGGAATCACTTAACAACCTTTTTTCTTCTTCTCTCCTTTTTTTTATTAAACAACTAGAAAAAACATGGTATACCAGGATAACTGCTTTACATACATGTACAATAATTATTTTGTACAAGTATTTTAGCTGTGTGAAAATGGAGGAACAATATAAAAATGGCTGTTATTCCTAATTGGTAATGCAATATTTTCGCAACACCCCAGAAGTCTAAACTTCAATTATATCTTCATTGCAAATCCATTTTTATGGTGTTCATAGGGCAAAAAAATAAATAAATAAAAAAACTCTATTCCATGCAACCAGAGGTGTTGCTTGTCAACAGGCAAAGCAGGCAAGTACTTGGGGGCCCCAGGCCAGTAAGGGGCCTCTGACAGCTAAAAGAATTATTTATTATTTGCTTGATAATCGTAATGAATGATGGTTGGAAAGGCCTCCTGCAATGTTTGCCTAGGGCCCCAAAAGACTTTAGATTTGCCAGCTAATTATTGACTTCTGATTGCAGCAGCTTACACCAGAGCTAGTTTTGGGGTTTCGTATCAACAGGGTGCGATTGAAATATTAAGAAAAGTTTACACATAAATAACATTTTGCAATTTTTGGTAGATTCATATAATCCCATTTCAGTGCATTTCAACACTACAAAATGTTAAATATGCTATGGACGGCACTGTAGCTACATGCTTTTTAAACCACCATAATCAGGACGTATTCCAAAGTAGAGGTGTCCTAATAACCTCTCTGCCAGTATACCTTTTGTAAAATCATATCTAGCTTTAAGATACTAGTGAATTAGTAATTTTGACTTGGGTTTTAAAGTTTCCCCTCATGAAGTATAACCCTGTCCTTTTATTTTTCCCTATAACAAGGTGGAATGATCAATGCCTGCGAAAGCACAAGAGAGATTCCCAACTGTACGAGTGTCTGAATGAAACAAGTTGGAAGTGCAGTGTAATCAAGTGTACAGAAGTGTTGCCATTTTGAAAGTCCTCTATGTTCTTCATTTTGTAATTTCAGAAACAGTCATTGTTAATAGTTTTCTAAGGACCTCGTTTATACAGATTTGCATGGACGTCTTGTTTGATAAGATCTATGCTGAAAATCTAAATGCTTAATGAGACCTTTTTAATGATGATTGAAATCATTGCTTGTTTTGGAGAGAAAATAAGGTGCAGATGCAAGTTGAGAGCAAACTAGTCCTTTGTCCTTCTTGACCAAATAAAAAAAAAATGTAACCCATGTTTTGATGGCAAAATACGTAGTTCATAGGTTCATTATGTTAATGACATCTGTTGCAAAATCAGAATGTATAAATATTAGCAAAAACCTGAATCAGTTTTTGCATAATTTTTGATTATTTAACTTTTTATTGTTTCAAACATTGGTCAATTAATAGAAGGCAAATCCACTTGAATACAATTTAATTGCCAGGGAAAGGTTTTTCTTTTTTTTTATTAATTTCGAGATATCCAAAATGTTCCATGATCTTTAATTCTGCTTATTTTTCATTACAAAAAATATGCAAATAACAAGAACACACCACCACCAAATAAAAACCAACATCCATATAAGCAAGATTTAACAAAATATAACAACGTTTAACAAATAATGCAACTTAAAAAAATTTACATTTATATAAAATGATGGCCATATTAAATTATGGCACAAGAAACTGATATTTTAGCATATTGTTTTGTTATATAAATGAATGTATCTGGTCAGTTAGAGATCTTTATCTCTAGGAGAGACAGACAGTAGCAGTACATCACTGGAAAGAATGTTGAGAAATTAGAAGTTCATTTTATATTTTGATGTTTCGTTTTATTTAATTTGATTCATTTTTGGGGTAAAACTGATGCACAAACTGATGGTTTTCGGTTGCACCATTCTAGATTCAAGAATTAAATAATTGAAAAGTCTTTCAAGAAAGGAAATGAACTTGATATCAGATATCAATTGGCTCACAGTAAAATTTCTTTGTATCCAAATATAATCTAAGATGTTGTGCTTTCTGAGTGTTACTTTGTGACACCTTATGGTGATTTATAACAGGTCTTTTTAAGACTATTTTAATTTTTGGTTAAGGCATCTAGAGAAGTTTTAGTAAATAATTGTCTTCTGTTGATGTAAAGCTAGGACTACTACTAATACTACTACTAATAATAATAATCTAATCAACAGCTTTGGAGATTAATAGTTGTGTGAGAATGGTAAGAACAAGACATCTTTAGCCCAGGTTATTTATGGAGAGTATGTTGATTAGTAGTAGGTGTTGGTGATTAGAACTAAACCGAGGTAATTGATAGGTCACGTTGCCGGGTTTCTGGTTTGTTGCTTGGATGAAGATTCTAGAAAAAAAAAGAAAGAAAAGTACCTAATTAAAAACCTAATTAATTATTGACATTGATAGAGTAGAAATTCTTTAGGTTAACAATAAGAATATTGTATTTTAGCACATATTCAATTTAATGTGATGTTAAAATAGTGATTGATTGCTGTGAATACACACAGCACAGATCGAGTTAAAGGCACATTTATTCAAGCATAAATCTTTTGACTTTTGATTGGCTGGGAAAGCCCTTTTAACAATAAGGTGTGGGGTAACAAATTACCACATGTTTTTTTTTTTTTTTTACCTGATACATGGTTAAATCGTTTATTAAATGTAAAAAAAAAAATGGAAAAACTGAAAAGATCTCATGCAAAAGCAGCTTTCAAGTTTTGGTTCATGTCATCCATCTTTAACACAGCTTCAGTATTTAGTATAATAATGATTTTTTTTTTGTTTGTTAGTTTTTATTTTATTGTCATTTTGTTGGATTTTTATATTATCTTGTTTTATAAAATATTAAGTGAACGCCTTACAAAAACAATGCCTTATTGCCATCTTAGGTGTTTTGCCATCAAAACATGCCCACTTAAACGCAACTTAATTCCTACACATTAACGCAAAGACTACTGTATAAAGATGTATGATAAAGTATTTCTATCCAAATAATAATGAGTTCTATTGGTGGTTTGTTTTATATAAAATATTGTGTCATGTCTCCCAGGGAACAGCTCCGAACTGTATCATAGTCTTAATTCATATTTTCATTCCTCTGTATATATGGCGCATCTTCACATGCTCCTATTGTAAATATAGTGGCAAAGACAAAGCTGTGAATCTTAACACAGTAAGAAAAAAGTGTGTTAAGTTTACTTTTTATGAAATCATTGATCGTTTCGACAATGTCCTTGACATGTGCATGTTATTTACAAGGACGTGATTTACAGTATGTGATGTAGATAGTAAGCAAGCACTGTAAATAGTTTTTTTCTAGTCGCCTGGTGGGATTCAGGTTTTTTTTTTTCTTTTTCGGGTTTTGTTTTTTACGTTTTTTTTTCTTTTCGTTGTTGTTTTTTGACATATTATATATCTGGTCTTATAAATTCTTGTCCCTGTTGTATACCTCTTTCACATAGAAATTTTGTTCAGCGTAAACTATTTGGAAAACATCGACATTTTAAATTTGAAAACAATAACTGCAAAATTTACACAAATGAGGATATACTTGTCAATTAAGTTTCTATATATCACTAAACATTTGGAACTATTACGTCTGCAAAGGTTACCATTCTAGTGTATATCGTTTAATGCAATTGTATCAAATTTTCTATTTGAAAGAGGGAAGAATATATTTACAGATATATTAACAATGTAAAATTTTACAAAGTTGCATTTAAGAAGAATTGAGTGATCCACGACTTAAGTATTCACCTAATAGGCCAGTTGTTTGCCCTTTGAATCTAGTACCACATTCAGTTACACCAGTCAGCCATAACATTAAAACGAATATTGTTGGATTATTATATTACCGTGACATCTGCTATTATGATATATTGTACATTAGCCAGCAGGTGAACAATCAGTTCCTTGGCAGCAGGAAAAAAATGGTATGCGTAAGGATCTTAGTTACTCTGACAAGATCTAAATTCTGATGTCTATATGACTGGGTCAGAGCATCTCTAAAACAGCAGGTCATATGAGGTACTCCTGGTATGCCATGGTTGGTACCTACCAAAGTCGTTCAAGGAAGCACAATTGGGTCATGGATGCCAAAGGCTCACTGATGTGTGTGGGGAGCGAAGGCAAGCCCATCATACTACTAAAAAAAAAAAAAAAACCTGGCTATGTATTTAAATCATGTCAGAACACACAGTGCATCACAGCTAGTTGCATATAGGTCATGCGTAGTCACAGACTGGTCAGAGTGCTCATGCTGACCATTATGTGCCCATACAATGCCCTACACTGGTTACATGAGCATCAGAACTGGACCATAGAGCAATGGAAGTAGGGGGACTGGTCTAATTAATCATTTTATTTTACATGATGTAATTGTGCATGTACATGTGTGTTGCTTTCCTGGAAGAGAGAATTTTACCAGGATGTACTTTGTGAAAATGACAAGTCAGTGGAGGCAGCGTGATGCTCTGGGCAACGGTTCTGCTGGAAATCCTATCTTCTGATTGCAGTGGTCTTTTGCAGCAGGATAGTGTGAGCTGACTACTGCAAAAAAAAAAATCTTCAGAAATGATTTGAGGAACAAGACATTGACTTGGCCTCCAAATTACCCAAACCTGAATCTGATTGAGTATCTGTGGGATATGCTAGACAAACAAGTCTGATCCATGGAGGCAATTTACAGGGCTTAAAGGATCTGCTGCCAATGACTTGGTGCCAGATACACAGCACACCTTTAGAGGTCTAGTGGGGTCCATGCCTTGATGGGTCAGATCTGTCTTGGTGGTACAAGTGGGACCTGCAAAATAATAGGCAGGTGGTTTTTACTGTTATGGATGATTGGTGTATATGACATGTTACACATTTCTTTTGCTGAATTTTCATACCTCATTATCATAAGGTCAAGGTAAAAAGTTGCCCACCCATTGTAACGTGAAAAAGATATAGCTTCTATTTATAATAATTCACGTTCACATTATGATGTTGTCATGTTACAAAGAAACTGGATACTACAAAGCCCTTTGTCCTGAACACTGTCCCATGCCGAAAAACATGGTATAATTTAACCTATTCCTAGGGATGAATGTAGTTTAAAATTCTTGCTGGTAATGTGTAGATAGGAGAATAGGTGTAGGGCGGTTTCACTTTGTCTCCACTTATTCCACTTTAGAATAGCTTCAGCTAACGAACTCTTCCAGGGTTGAATGCCAAATAGTATAAAATGGAAAACTAGTGTGTTATGTAGGGTGTACAATTCCTTGTTCCATAGACTAAGTAGTGTCCTTGTTCAGGGGTTAGAGAGGGATTTGGAATTCAGCCTTGTCTTAGAAGCTAGTTAGCTTTGTAACTTAAATTAGCCATGAACAAAGTGGTGAGCCGGACTGTACCATCCTCTATTCACCCATGCCTATACCCAGGTCTTAAATAGTGCTGACTCTGGAGACTCCTTCAAAGTTGCTAAAGAATTGTTGCTTAAAATAATTTTAAAATGTACAGGGAAATGAAGCACATGAACAAATGCACTAAGGAATGCATCAGATTTGTATTGTAGCCTAAACTACATTTTAGTGTTCATACCTGTTCATTCATGAATGTGTTTATTTAAGTTTGCAATTTCGTTTTTTTTTTTTGGCTTCTTTTTCTCAGCAAAGTGGAAGTTGTTTAAGTTACTTCAGCCTTGCAGTACAGTCAGCACTTCCAAGTCTTGCCATTTTTCTCTAAACTCTCTCAACAACAGGACATTTCTAACTACAGTACTGACTTTCACTAGCTTCAGCAGACCACATTTCCCCCAAATTCTGATATTTGATTTAAACACATATTGAAGACCTACATTTGCACCAGATATACGTTACATTGTTACAGCTTGACTGGGTAATTGTGTGAAGGAGCAGTTGTACAAACTAGTTGATCATGTGAAAACTTTCTAAAATGCAGTGCCTGGCAAAAGTATTTAAGAGAGTATTCCACGACTGTAAACCTACCAAGACATGGCCATCTACATAAACTGACAGGCCAGGCAAGGAGAGCATTAATCAAAGCAGCCAAGAGGCCCATGGCAACTTTGAAAGAGCTCCACAGCTCAGGAGGGAGAATCTCCTATTAGTCATGCACTCCACAAATTTGGCAGTTATGGAAGAGTGGGAAGAAGAAAGCCATTGTTGAAAGAAAGCCATAAGAAGACCCGTTTGCAGTTTGCAACAAGCTGTTTGAAGTTTGCAGAACATTTTGGTCTAAATGCAACCAGCACTGCACATCACCCTGAACAAACCTTCCACACAGTGAAACTTGATGGTGGCAGCATCATGTTGTGGGGTCCACCAGGGACAGGGAAGATGAATGGAGCCAAATACAGGGCAATCTTTGAAGAAACCTGTTAGAGTCTGTAAAAGACTTGATGGGGGAGCGGAGGTTTACCTTCCAAGACAACGACCCTAAACATACAGCACAATGGAATGGTTTAGATCAAAGCATATCCATGTATTGAAATGGGCCAGTTAAAGTCCAGACTTAAATTCAATTGAGAATCAGCGGCATGACTTGAAAATCACTGTTCACAGATGCTCTACATCCAGTCTCACTGAGCTAGCGCTGTTTTGCAAAGAAGAAGAATGGGCAGAAATTTCACTCTCTAGATGTGCAAAACTGGTCCCCTTAAAGGTGGTTTACAAAGTATTGACTCAGGGGATCTGAATACAAATGCACACCACACTTTTCAGATATTATTTAGTAAAAAATATAAAATACTTTTTCTTTCATTTGCAGTTATGTGCCGCTATTTGGTCTATCACATAAAATCCCAATAAAATACATTTGTGGTTGTAATGTGACACAATGTGGAAAAGTTTAATGGGGTATACATACTTTTGCAAGGCACTGTATAATGACAAATTTGTTTCTAGAGAACCATACAAAACACAACTACAACAACTCATTTTAGTCATGAGACCACTATCCTAGACATAGGATTTTATCTTATTGTGAGATTTGTCTCCTAAAAGCCCAGGAGACATTATTTATTGACAAACCCTATAAACCTTAGTGTATGCCACCATTAAACAAAATGAGAGAACTACAGAATCAGGATTGCTGATTTTACTACGTACAGTAAGGCTCATTTGCAGTATTTTCTTTTCTACTTTACTACAACACACTTATTTATTTATTTTTTTAATGTTGCATGCATCATGTAAAGAGATAAGTTGACCTGCATTCTATTCAATTATCACAAACTCTCTTAGCAAGCTATTTCCTGTCAGCAACAACAACAAAAGACATCCTCATTGCCTTTATGCATGAGCAGCGATCCACGCATGCTGAAGTCAGCATGTAATTACAGTTTAGCAGACAGGAAAGCTGGACTGACACTCATAAATCAAAACACCTTTGCTTATTAAAACTTTTCTCTTAGCATGCTCGTTCATCACAACTTTAACCATTCGTTATTCAGTAAGTGTGGCATGTTCATGTGCTTTCTGTTTTCTGTCTAACACATGTTGATTTATCGCAAAACAAACTTGCACAGTATGACAAATACTATGGTTTAGGTTAGCATTAGTGGCTGGGGCTTCTACGAATTTGATCTAGAACTTAGGACATTCTCACTTGTTGGAATTTGTACAGATAACTCTTTATTCACAACATCTGGTTGGTCATACCGTACTGTGCAAACGTTTCGAGCCACTCCTCATACTAAATTTAATTCAGATAAGATATAGGAGCAATTTTTACTGTAACAGGGTGATTAAAATTTAAAAATTGGTTGTTTACATAACCTTAGCAGCAACCTCATTTTCCCTTTCATCCATTCCAACCACTCAGCAGTCAGCATCACCAGTATACTAAACATAGGTCTGATCATCTGTCATCATCTACACCTGTATCTCATTGATTACTGCCTTAAATTAGATGCGTTTGTTATGCTTGAATGATTTATAGGTCATTTTGTGGCTTGACAAACAAACAAAACATTACACCAAAACCCTCTCTCTGTCAGATACAGGGACTGGACTGAAAATGAGAGCCAAAATTTGCCAAAAATGAGAGCTGAAAAAGTTCTTTAGGAAGCCTGGAGAATTATTCCACAAGACTACATAAAAATACAAAAAACAAAAAAAAGTTTTGTTCTTTGGAAGCAAAATGTCAAATTTCATTGTACAGTGTATAATTGACTAAGATTTTCTTCTTTTAAATATGAATAAATGAGGAGTAGAAGAGTTTTGCGCAGTATTATAAGTAGGGATTCATAACTGATAAACATTCAAGCAAGTGACAAGTCACTCATGTCACTTGTAGTTAGTCTCATGTCTTCATTGTTGTTGCTTGTAGCTGGGGAACAAGATGTATGGTTTGCAAGCCAATAGTTTGCAAACTAGTTAAATGCCAAATTAAATAGCGCACTTTAAATGAAAGATTTAGTATTGATTGGATTAGCAAATTAGAAAAACAAGCTAAATGCACTAGGTCACCAGTTACCTCTGTTCCTTCATTGCATTTTTTTATTTATTTTTTATTTCATAGCTCATTTTTTGCACATCTATTAAAAGGTCATATGTATATGACGAGAGATAATTCTCAGTAGGAACTAAGATTATGAATGACATTGAAGAAAACGTTGGCGCGCACACACTGTGGATTTGGTCAAAGAAATCTTTGAAACCAGTTGGGTAAATGCATCACTTTTACGTTTAATAAATAATGTGCCTAGAATTTCTTTTCACTGCTTAAATAGTGTCGACATGTCATAAATGTACTGAGAATACATGAATAAGAGAAATATAGTCATTTTCTCATTTGCTAGTGTGTAAACCAGCTTTAAACCAGCAAGGTCCTGACTGCAAATTGTTGAATTACATTTTTACAAAATTAACCAGGCGCTGTAGTTAGTATCTACAACTTTTAAGATATTTTAAAGGTTTAACTACATTCCTTATCCTTTCTGGGACACTAGGGCCTTTAACTGTACATACAGTATCGACATGCCATAGGAATTTGGGTCCAAGGGATATTTTAAAGGACAAAGGTTGTTTCCCCAGTTTCCTACAGTAAGGACCTTGAAAGGTTCATGTGCTCTGTCTTTTTTTTCCCCCACACTACTTTTACTAGTAGTTTCAGGAGTCTGCTTCAAGTCTGCATAAGCTGATACAATATGAATGATCATCTGGAAAGCCTGCTAGCATCTGTCACAGTCTATTATGTCAGAATGAGCAGTGTTCAGGCTAAGCATGTTGTAGTGATAACATTGTTCCCTGTAAGGTTTATTGGTTTTGTAAAAATATATAACCAGATCTCTGACACTACTCACTATTTTCAGTTTGTTTTCTCGACATATTCGATTTAAAATTTTCTGATGTAATTGGCTTCACTTCGGTGAAGACTTTCTTGGGCCAGAACAACATTTATTAAAAAGAAAAAGAAGAAAAATGCAGAAAATGTAAGAAGGCAAGAAGAGCAAATGAGCTCCTGTTCCGTGTTGTTTATTGTAAATTGTTTCAATGGGCAACTGCATGGCTCATAATTACTGCTCAACACCATCTTTATTTCAGGATTTCTATAATAAATAACTGTCATTTTGAAATTGTTTCAAATAAATGTATTTTTGTACATCAGCTAATGAGATTGTGATTGCAAATTGTCGATTTTTTTTTTCATACATCAAAACACGCATTCCCACTGACGGATCATTGTTACTGAAGAGTATCATTTTCCTACAACACAACAGAGTAGCTTGCAATTAGTTTTGATTTGTACTTCTGTCTCACTTTAGATGTTTACCACAGGAAAGCTTATTTAGAACAACACTAGTTGCTGACATAATAGTTGCAGTGTATTGGATATGTTTCCATTAAAACCACTACAGCTGATCTTTGGCCACACAACCACTGCCATGTAATAATTATAATATAAATTGGATAAAGCCATCATCTGTATATTCTGTTTTAGTTTATAGTTTAGGTTGTGTTATCATAACCAGTACATGTTTATAAGTTGTTTTTTTTTTTTGGACGACAAGATTTTATACACGCACACACACACACACACACACACACTTAGGTTGTTTGATTGGGTTAAAATAAATGATAATTTATTTGAGAACCCTTTTTCTAAGCCTCCTAACCTACAACATTAAAAAAAATAATAATAATAAATAAATAAATTAATTAATTAATACATGCTTATTATTTGTTGTATTTTCCTTTTTCAAGGAATGTGCTGCATTGTCCTGTTAAAGATAAATAAATAAATTACAGTATTAAATAAAACATACATTATGTGCCAACAAAATGAGCTTTAATGATCTCTATCATTCTGGATGGTCAGGCATGATTGAGTTTGTCAAAATTTTAAAGGTGGTTGAGGTTGCTAGTCAGAGGGTCGGGAATTCAAGCCCCGTCACCGTTGCGGTACACCTGTTGGGCACTTGGTCAAGGCCCTTACCCAATTCCCATGCTGGTCCAAAAGTCCAGATAAGAAAGGAGGACGGTTAGACACTGGGCCATAAAAACTGTCCCCAATTAGCATTGCTACACAAATGACAGAACACAATGGCTGATGTGCAATTTGAAACATTTGAACCAATGATTAAACATCACACTGCAAGGGTTCACTGTCAGGGACGCTTACTAAAAATTGCTGGTCCAAAAGTCCAGGGATTTCCAATGGTTTAAGTGTTGCCATTTTAGATGACATACATGACTTGGACTTGGGGCCTTGGAACAGAATAGAATGCCTTTATTGTTTATTGCTTAAAATTTGGAGAGTTGTTCCATGAGACATACGACACACAATTAGAAACGTAAAAATGTACACTCATTAAAAATATAATAATAACAAAAATAATAATCTATAAGATCAAGGAAATGAAACAAAATAAAACAAATAAAATACATGCCACAGAGACCATGCTATTGTAATTTGAGTTTATTCTTACTGAAATTGTGCCGATTGATTGAAAAACCATTACTGCTCTGGAAAAGAAGGTATTTTTCAGCCTATTAGTCCTGGTTTTGAGACACCTGTAGCGTCTCCCTGAGGGCATTAGTTCAAAGTGTGAATGTCCAGGGTTAGAGCTGACCTGTGCTCAAAGTTCACTCACAATCAACTTTCACCCAGTTTACACTGATATTTTTAAAGCTTAAAAATAATAACAGGTCATCATATGTGATATAGCAAGGACGTTAATTTTTCCTTCTGCTAGGTTTCCAGGGAATCAAAAATATATAACTGTCCCATAATTTGTTATTACACTTTTTACTCCTAAAGCACAACTATTTGAAATCATGATTTGTTTTTCACATACTTACTTAAAGCACTTTAACTATGCAAAAAGACATTTTCCAGCAAATGTGACAAAAAGCTGAATAAAAATGAATGTTCTTATCCTCAGGAAACCGGGGATGATTATAACAATCAGTCAGGGTCTATTGTAGCTCAGTCAGAATCTTCTAAAAGGAAGTAACTTCAATTAAATAATTTACTCTCAACAAGAGAAGTGCAACATTAAACTCAAGAAAAGTGTGGCTGTCTGGAAGAAAAACGTTTAGATTTTATTTTTTATAAAAAGCTCTTGAAGATTTTAGTTTTATACTCACATTGTTTATGAGATCCTGTGATGTACTATCAAATGTTAAAATGTGTTGTGCAGTGGGTAATTTGGATGGTAAAATGAGAAAGTACATTAAATTCAAGGCACTGTGATGAGGGGCTGTAATGACATGGGTGCAAGTTCTCTCTCGATTTATTTAGTGGTATTGTTTTTGCAAATTATCCTGTCTATGAAGTGTGTGTCAGGTGTAAGTCTAATTGAGAAACAAACCAATGTCATAAGCAATCACTCAGCGCATTTACCTGGTGTGCCAGGATAGGCATAAAAAGCAGCTTGTTTGATACTCGAATATAATGGATTGAAAAAAAAAACCTTGAATAGTGCCGCTTCAGACACGTTTTTGATGGAAGAAATAATAGAAATAAAAGAAAAAGTTACATAGAAAAATCGGTCCTGTTTTTTTTTTTTTTTGCCCTTAATTATTTCACCTAGTGGCGGCACAATAGCTTAGTGGTTAGGACTGTTGCCTTGCACCTCCAGGGTCCAGGTTTGATTCCCAGTCAGGTTTAAATCCTGCCTCTGTGTGCATGGAGTTTGCATGTTTTCCTCGTGCTTGGTGGGTTTTCTCCATGTACTTCAGTTTTCTCCCACAGTCCAAAGACAGGCAGATTGGTCTAATCGGCATTCCCAAATTGCCCGTCGTTTGTTTGTGTGTGTGCCGTGCAATAGATTGTAACCCTGTCCAGAGTGTACCCAAAGTCTCCTGGGATAGATACCAGCACCCTGTAATCTTCTACAGAATAAGCCATATAGAAGATGAATGAATAAAATGAATCAATAAACCTGTACCTGTTATCTATAAAGGTACTGCAAAACTTTTTTTTTGGCTGAGACTTAAAAGAAATCTCTCGTGTGTCAAAATAAAATGTAGCGGGATGTACTCTGAAGAAATCCTGACTTTGTAAGCATAAGTGAGTAAAGTAAAAATCCCTCAAGCACAGTCTTAATTATCACAGTGGGACTGGTATGGCACAGAGGTAAACACACACACTCACACACACACAAAGAGAAAGTTATCTTATCCCTCCTGGCTGTCCTGTTGTTCTGCAGATTATGACAGGTAGATTTACTTCAATTTGACATCTTGTGCTCATGAAATCAGCAGACGTTGCTACATCAACAGCAGCTGCAGTGTAAATGGGCAAAAGCAAGCTCGTCTCTCCATCTCTCTCTGATTGGGAACAGAAATCCACTGCAGTGTTTGATAAAAGACCCTTGTCACAAAAGATGGCAGCACTGTCATTTTAGAGCTCTGCCCATGGGATTGCTTTCACACTCTTTCCATTCCACTTTATTTCACTTCTCTGCTACTTCCATTGTTGTTGTTATAATGCAGCAACTTTGACAGATTGGACTTGGACATATAGTGGATATGCCGACTTACAAACAAGGTTCATTTGTCTCCATTCATGGTAGAAGCACTTGAGAAATTTCATTACAGCACAGCCAGATGCGGAGGTTCAGCCCTGACTCATTAGACTGAAATATTTCGTTAAAGAAGCTTTTTCATAATCGAAACAGATATTTTTAATCAATGCAAAACTGAAAATCTTAGATAAAAAATAAATTGTTGCTGGAAACTGGAATTAGAAAAAAAAAGTAAGAGTTGCTGGGTTGCTGATGGAGAGTTGGGTGTTCTAACCTCATTGCTGCTAGATTGCGACGGTTGGGCCCTTGGGCAAGGCCCAATAAATAAAGACACCCCCTGCTTTTGTTCCTTTGGTCTTAATATATATGGGGATTAAACAATATAATATAGGGATTAAACAAGCAAATAATATTTTTCAATTAAATGTTCATCTCGGTTGTTCTCTGGTGGGACATGGCTTGTCCACCTTTCATTTACACAGACATTGTTAGGCAGTTTCATGAACATAGGGTGCTTAAGGCAAGGTAGGTAAAAAAAAATGCATTATTTGAGTTATTTTAGCTAAAGCATTCACACACACACAAACTTTGGAAACCCACTGTATGTTCACTTAAAATATGGGACCTTTAGGTTAATGTATACTCAGTTTGGCAAAGATAGTCATAGCACCATGTCTACTTCTTGGTGAATCTTGAATGGAGAGCCATGACACTGTAGACCAATTTCTCATGATGACGCTTTGGCCATAACCTCAGTTGAGCCAGCTTATCCAGAGGTCATGGACAAAGATTTTGTGATGCAATGTGAACAATTTCTATCTTTACTGGAGGTCTAAAGTTCACCTGCATTTATGTCATGCAACAGTCTAAACTTGGCTGAGATCAAGGGAAGTTCAGCCAGCTTTAAAGGTTTCAAAAACACAACTCTAAGGGATAATCAGAGATATCAGTAGAAGGTCCATCTAGAGATGATTGTCAGGTTTCTGGATTTTTACGTACTGTAGGTGTGATGAAGCAGATCATGGTCCCTGTCTCTCTTCATTTAGTGGTGGTGATTGATTGCTTAAAAAAAAAAAAAAAAGTATAAAATGTGCTTTAGTTGTGCGGTCTGTACCAGTGTTATTGTGGAAATGTATGAGTTGTTTGCCTCCCATTTCTCATTGCCTGGCTCACTCATAGCTTAACACAGTCAAAATACGACATCTGTCCAGCCATGTAATTCGAAAAATTAGATGTTTATTGAAAAAGATGCAAGAAATATTGTATTTAATATAAATATTGTATACGACATTGTATAGGACAATAACGCCTCAGTCCCCTTCAAAGTAGGCACCCGGGACCTCACTCACTCTGCAAAATCCTTGGTTGGAATCTCCATCTGCTGCCCAGTCTCACTTTCCTGAATTTCATTGATGGTTTGAAATCTCGTCCCTTTCAAAGATGCTTTTAGTTTTGAGGAAAGCCGGACATCGCAGGGTGCCAAATCTATGTTATAGGGGGCCTGAGTCACCCAGGTGACTGGATGCACTCCAAAAAGCCTTCTAAATTATCCTAATAGTTTCTGTGGAGAAATGTTCAATATGCATAATGCTAAATCAGATGCAAATTCTTTGCTCTACTCACCCAGACATTTTGAATAAGATAACCACACAGTACACATACTGACTCTAGCATCAAGCCATTGACTAGTAATGTGAAGTCCTCATTGTTCATGCATGTGCATTTCAGTAGACCTTTCTTATGATGTTAACAATGGCTTTATGCTTTCTGGACAAACCTCATATTTTACACATAGAAACTCAATAGTGATTTGACACATTTTACAACAGCAGTAAAATATGTATATAAATTGTGTAACTGCAATAAAATGGTAAATTTGATTATAGTCTGTAAAAATGTTCGGCAGGCAGAACGGAAATCTAGTATACATGGAAAGGGTTAAATGGAAGAAGTTTATTGAGATGAGGGTCGGCTATTGTTCTGTCTCATTGTCTTCCTGGAGACACAACTTTATTGACTCTGTCCCCTTGGATTCTTGTCTGTTGGAGGCATCCTGGTTGTTGGTCTTGCAAAGACCATGAGATCTTCATAAGGCATTTATGACCATCCCAGGTAGGTGGAAAATGGAGTTCATGTAAACAAGAATTGTCAGTTTTAATAGTTTATTAGATTTCTTGGTTGGACAGGAGAGTTCAGATATTAAAAGTTATAGGAAATTGGCTACATGAAATATTTGATAAATTCCAAATAATAGTTAGAACTAAATATAATCCAATTATATTTTCATTATAATATTAAAGTTTATTGTATCTTCTATATTTATCCATTTGAGCTTGTTAGGCTTTGCAGCAGATGGACCTGATAAATATGCATTAGACATCTTTATACGGAAATAAAGCTTTCAGTCATGTAAAGGCTTTTTGATCATTTAGCAACACCGGCCTCAAGCTATTTGGCAAACTGCATATTTATCACTATTTATCATCAGGCTATGCCAAATAATAATCATTTTTATTATACTGATTGCTGGGCAGACAAAGTGCTAAAATAAAAAATCATATTGTGATATCAGCTCTTACTTTCTCCATAATGAAGCTGCCAAGGAAACACATTCAAACTATCATTTAGATCTGACAGTTTTTGATGGTTTCTGTGTTTGAACTTAAAAGGTCTATTTATTTTATGTTCCTTATTAGATTATTGGATGTCAAGCCATCTGAAATGCATAGCTTTAAGTAGAATCAAGTAGAAACTAGAGCTGACAGTTGATCTAACATTAAAAGTCCAGTTGATAAAGAAGATATCTCTTAGACGAGCTCATGTGCATGACCGTCCTAAAACATGATCGGCAGGTCGGAATTGAAAAGATGCTGGTTATGGATAAAAGACAGATCTCAGATAGTAAGAATGATTTAAAAAATACTGAAATCACTAGTTATAGTAACTAGAATTAAGATGATCTGTTTACTCGTTTTGATGAAATTGTATCCTTGTGTCAGAGAGGGGAAAAAAAAAAAAAGTATTGTATTGGCATTAATTCCAGGTCAGTGTGAAAGATTTTTCAAATATTGTGTCAGGTGAAATATAGTATCCCACCATAGTACTGTGATATTCATCATCAAGAAATGCCAAAATAGTGCATTAATGACAATTGAAGTTGGATTTGAGTTCAAATCCAGACTGATCTTCAGTTATGCAATCTTAAAACGCATCTTTTTCCCAGTTCCCATTTCCCCATTCCCATTTAATGTCATGTCACTGTAAAATGGCACGCTTACTAGGCCATGCATACTGATCTGCAGCTGTTTGCTGCCACACATGGCATCACTGTTCCCTGCGAGATGTGTTTCATAAGCGACCCGGAAATGTCAAAGATGTGCATCATTATCATCATATTTGCACCCTTTCCACTCTCAAGGATCACAAACCAAGGGAGACTAAATTAAAGAGTGAAAGGCACCTAAATTAAAGAGTAAACACACTTTACTTCACTTTCAGTGACTTTCAGTCACTGAAATGGGCTTGTCTTCCCCAAGGCTATGCTAAGCACCATCATTTCATTGAGTGCATGGCAGCTCTTGAACTCTCTTGATGAAGTCACATGCAAAAATGATTCTAGAAAAAATATCTGTCCTTTCACGTTTAATTCCAGCCTTGGCCAAAAGCATATGGAGCCTGTCGAACACTATTGTGCTCCTACATGCTTAGACTTCATATGGTCCCCTGTCTATGAAAATCTTTTCTAAACGGTCACATCATGTTATCCAAAAAGTAAAAAGATATAAATTGATAATAAATATAAATACTATTAACATTTCTGATTTTGAGCTTTGAAATACACAGCCATAACATTAGAACACAAAACAATACAGAATTCACAATACTGTGTACATTTCCCTTGTGCCACCTGCATAGCTCTGCCATGTTGGGAATATGCTGCGGTGTGTGGCACCAGGAAATTGGCAGCGGATCCTTTGAGTGCTGTGACTTAGGGGTGGGTCTACCGTGATATAGACTTGTTGGTCCAGTGCATCTCATGGGTGCTAATGATACCGTCACCAGGTTACTGGTACAGTATATAATTAAATGGTCAATGTTACTTATGTGGTCTTAATGTTATGGTTACTCAATATATGTGCTGGGTGACTGACTTCAAGGGTTTTCCAAAATGTCTCCTTTCCTTGGCACATCTGGATTTACCATGTTTTGTTGTTTCTCTTTTTTTTACTTACCATGTACAGAACCTTTCAGGCTTGTTCAGGTTGCATGTAAAGCATCACTTCACTGCTATTTTCAGGTCTCTCCAGAGATGTTCAAATGTAGCCTTTAGCTGGGCCACCCAAGGACATTCACAGACTTCTCCTGAATCCAGTCCTGAATTAATGGAGGCCTTAAAACATTCTTGAGAAGTTTTTTGGCAGCAAGATCTGGTTAACTCTTTGTGAAACCTTTATCCTTATAAAGCTTCCATCCTGCACTACTGAAAATAATGTTCCCCGCAAAATGCCATTACTAGCACTGGGCTTTACTTTTAGGATAAACTTCAGGATGATCCGTGCCTAGTTTAATCCAAATGTAATGTTTTGGTTCAATCTTGGTTTTATTATTTTTCCATTGCCAGTATGTCCTTTAGGTGTCTTTTGACAAATGACAAGCAGTCATGTGCCCGTTATGAAATAGTTGTTTCTATCTACCGTAGAGGCCTGATTGAATCCCTCCGGCTGGTTTTCCCATTTCCACACTGAGTTCTGTTCTTGTTTTTCAATCATTTGTCTAGTATGGATGGGTACAAAATGACTTGAGTATAAATCAACACCCATATGTTTTTCAGGACCTTCCTTTATCTGTTGCCTTTATATGGCTCTTTGGAATTTTTGGTCACTTGCCTGACTAAAGCTCTTCTCATCCATTTGCTTGGTATGTCCGTGTGGCAGCTCTAAAGAAAGTCAGATTCAAATGAAAAGAAAATAATGGAAATCTGTCCGTTCATCAGGAACTTTTCCCTGTTTGTTTCTCAATACAACTAGTTAATGTTTCAAATCAATAGTCTAAGTAGCTCCTGTTTTCTAAATTATTATGATGAGAACAAAAATACATTGTCTTTTGAGAATTTACTCAATCTAAAGTGGGCTGATGGTATCCACGTTGTCAGTGACTCCAGTATGCCTTTATGCATCATTCCAAGATAAAATGTAATATCATTATCAGCATAGTTCCAATATGCACAAAGGTCTGAATTAGCTGATGTTTTTGCTTATTTTTGAAAAATATGTTGCCACATTTTTGATTGCAAGAAACTACAACTGTGCTATATCCAGAAGTACAGCATTCCCTCTAGTGCGATATTGCTTTAAAACATAATGGACACCTATGATAAAGGCCTATTTATGTGGTGTAATTTCTATCATTATTTTAATGTAAACTTTCCCTGCTTGAAAAATCTTACAGTAAAACAGTGTATGCTTCAACTCATAGGCAGCAGTGTCTCTCGCATTTCTCTTGAGTGTTTTAATTTCTCTGTTAAATTATTTATAATACTGGTGTTACATACAACAACTTTTTTTTTTCCGCAAATTGTGCTATTTCAAAGAAAGCTACATGGACATTCAGTGATGCAATTAAAATTTTTTTTATTATTTTTTAATGCCCATTCTGTCTGCAAGTCTATTTCACAGAATTAAAAGTCCAATTGTGTACTAGTACATTGGGTTTCTTACTTATACTTACTGTAAATAGAAAGCTCAGGGGGCAACTTAAGGCAAATATGTATTTTAGTAAAAGTTTTTATTTGTACTCTTATTTTAGCAAATTATTTGAGTACTTCTTCCACCACTGGTAAGTCATGATCAGATTTTAATTAAACTCTGTACTCTTACACGGTCAGAATTTTATATTAACAACAGTTTGTCTTTCCAAATCATGTTGAATTACTATGGGCAAACAATGGTGTTCACTGTAAGCACTAAGAAAAGACAACTATCATAACAAAAAAGTTAAAGATGAAGTTCAAAAAAAAGTTTTTTTTTAAATAAACAAATACATGGCAGGTTTGTAAAAGTTTCTCATTATGTACCCATCAAATTTTAACATCTAACAGTCATAAATGAGCCATCATCTTATTTTATTATGATCTACACATTGCACATGAATTCAGGTTAACACATGAACAATACATAAAAAAAATTAAAACACAAATTTTTTTTTACCACAGTCAGTTAACATGAATAATTTTTTTCAAAATATATATATCAAATAAAATAAACTAGCACTGAATGTATGTGACAACCAAAATCCTAAAAGAAAAACAACAACAAATCATCCTAAAATTAAATTAAAAAACATGTACTTTTTGTCAAAAATAAAATCACATGCTTTACATGTGAAACATGAAATAGTCAAGCTAAAAAGTCCTGATTATTTACATGTGAGGTTTATGTGTCTTATACCAGAAATGTATCTACTTCTGGCTCCGTCCTCTAGCAGACGTGTAAGTAGTGAACTAAGAAACAAATGTCATATGAGGAAGTGTGCTGTATACATGAATTTTGGATTGTTGAGTGTAAAAATGTCTTCCCATACACTATCTATGTGGTATATAGGAATTACAGCAGTCCTTTGAAAATCCAAGGTTTTTTTTCAAGTCAGAAGCATAGATTTCAGGGTCTTTGTGTTTTGTTTTCCCCAAATCATACGTCTGCACTCAGTTCGTCTTGGAATGTACACTGTATTTAAGCTGAATGGAACCTAATCCCTTCCGTCTGCATTAGCGAGATAAATGTACGAAATCCAGACCTTTCACAAGCAAAACTGTTTGTACTAAAGCCTATAAGGTTCAGTCTAAGATTTATCTCCTGCAAAGGTAGAAACTCAGAAAGGCACCTTGAAGCACCAGCAGATGGTTCTGTTAAAGAGGCTTGATATCCACCCACACCTTTATGAGCTTCTGTCAAGCTGAAGTGCTTAAAATGGTGCTTGTGAAATAGAGCGAGACCCTGAGTTGCCTGCCGACTTTCAATTCATGTGTTGGTGCGTGAGCTTGTCCTTAAAATGTCCTACATCACTCGTATTTCCCTACCAATTTTTCAATGAATGAGCATTAAAATGCTGCCTATGTTTAACACAGCATAATAGTTATGATTATTGCATGTTACTAAACTACTTTTCTTTTAAACAAATGCTGTTGGTTATAATTCATGTATATTGTTTATCTGTTTAGGTTTTTGATGTTCCAATAATTGAAAATGATACATTGAATTTCCTACTTTAAATTAAATAAGAACCTAAAAGATGCTACCTTAATTAAACATTAATGCTCCAATGTATCATACTGTAATGGAATATTTTGCCAATGGCTACTGGCCATAAGATCATGAATATCTTCTACCTCCAAAATGTGCTCAGCTGCTGGAGAATGCACCATGTACTCATTTTTTAATAACATACAGTATAATTACCTTTTGCATATATATTAGCATCTCTAGATATTATCAGTCACTTTTACTGAAGTTGAATAATCTTTATTTTTGTTCCTGCTCTGGTGGCCCGGTCTGTGCTCAACCATGTGTCTGTATGTGCATATGAGGTGAAATGTCACCATGAATTCGTTTGGGGTCTCAGACTGCAGTAATTGACTGGTTATAATTTGCTGTAGAACAAATTCAAATGTTGTAAAAGATGGAACTCAGGTTACTTGTGGGTGGATAAGAAATCATTGCATAGCTACAACACTAACTAGCTCATTAGAAAAAGTGAAAATGTCAAAAGGTGAAACATGCCTAAAAGTTTTTTTTTTCTTTTTCCTTTTCTTACCGTTTCCTGCTTAGAAAAAGCATGAGGTGAAAGCTGTGCCTGGACTCAAATAAATGAGGAAAGATATTAATTATGATTAGGAAATGGAAAATTGCTATGAGACTTCATGGGAACCATGACCTCCTGAACATTTTTTAATGTTTTAATGTTTAATGTTTAAATATGGTAAAGAAATGTGTACCGATTTGTCAGCATTATTCATCACTTAAATTCTATATTTCAGTGAATCAGAATATCAAATGCAATATTGCAATTCAAATTCAAGACTGCGCAGTATGAAGGAGTTTTTGGGATATGAAGTGCCATCATGTCTCAGATGGCTCATGCTAAAAATTGCGGGTGTTCAATACAGAACGAGTGTATGCTTGAGTTATTGTGTTTCATCACTGAATACATTATCTTATATTACTCTCTATATGCTCCTTACTTCTTCTTCAAGTTCATCAAAATCTCAGACCAAATCATATATATATATATATATATATATATATAAAGACTCAGAGTACTGCAGTTGCTTGGATTATTGGGTATATATCTGTGAATACATATGAAAGATCTGAATCACTATGATTCATTATCTACAAGTTTTTTTTTTATTGCAGTAGTTAAGGCTGCCTTGTAAACAGATGCCTTCTTGTGCAGCTTTGATTGCCATAGAGGCTGTCAAGCTGAAGTGTAAATTATCCGTGGTGTAGGAGTAATAAAATCTAGTCCGCTGAAGAGATGGACTACAGAACAGATTACACTGACAGTCTATATGCACAACAATATGTAATCAGTAACCAGAAGGTATTTTTGGGCAATAATTGGAAAATGGTTAATAGCTAATCTATTTATTGTTAGCACTGATAACTTTGAGCAAGGTTTGTTAATTTTGGATACACTGCATGGTTTTGTAATGTTAATGGATTTTTTTCCATTGCATATCATTTTGGTTCTGGCATTAAAATTAAAATAAAACTTATATTTGCATTTGACACACAAATTACTGTTTAGAGTCAGAACTGTATTTATTAATTATATGCTTTGACCATCCCAGAATCATAAACTGAAAATGGAAATGAGCTCGAGTACATTGAATCAGTTTTGACAGGTCAGTGGTGGCATACCTGATGGAAAGCAAACAAATGGCGATTTCCCGCACAGCAAAGTTCAATTACAGCACAGTTAGATTGCATTTGATTTCATTTTCTAGTCTGTAAGAAATTGTTCTTTGTAGGATGTTAGGAACGGATTGTGGAAACGTTGTGCCGGTGGGAGCATGTGTGGAATTTATTTTATTGTGGTGGGATAAATCTGGGATGCCACTGGAGAACTGCTAGAGACCAGATTTCTATTATTTTTACCAGGGGTTTAAGTTTAAGCTATGGTAATGAAACATTTGAAAGGTCTCCCTACATAGAAGATGGTTGAATCAACAGTTTCTGGTTCTTGGACTGGTTGTTACGAACTGTTAGTGGTCTCGTAGAACCTCAGATCTAATCCCACCAGAAGAAACCGTAGTCCTAACATGGCTACCTGGATCTCACAACCATTACAGATTACTGACCACATGACTGAACTCAATCAATCACCAAGTTACACTATTTAAGTACAGTACAAATTCACCTTTGACAAAATATACACTGTTATTCATACCAGCCATTACCAAGCTTTTAATTATTAACTGTTGCTTTGGTTTTATATCCCAGTTTCTGCTGTTCACGTTGTTGATCACCTGACCATTGGATTATCTTGGATCCTGATTAACATGTTTGTTTTGTCTGCCATGTTTAATAAAACCTATACACTTGCACTTGTGTCCAGACCTGCCTTTCTGACATTCGTTGACCTTTTCAATCCAGACTGCTCAGTTATTCAGCCCTGTGCTTAATTAATTCGACTTTTCCAGCCTGTGGTGTGCTTGCATGGTCTGGCATGTTTCTGGAAAAGGGTCACAGGGGCTAACTGTCAGGGCTCATGCCTTATTTACTGAGGTTATGTCATTTTCAGCAGAAATGCCTTGTAGCACCTGTCAAGTTTTATTATTTGGTCAGTTTAAGCAGAGTGTGTATAACTGTTATTTCTTCTTTATAATAAAAAAAGGATCTTATTGTCTTACTTCTAATTGTTTTGCCTTCTCATAGGAAGACATTTAATAGCCCAAAAAGTTATTGTTAGAATCCTGCATCCATGTGGGATTTTTTTTTTTTAATTTACTATCTTTACTGGATGTGGGTGATTTTAATTTCTTTGATTAGCTAGCAGTGCATCACATTTATTTGGCTAATTATTTGGCATTTTATTAAATTTAAATTGAGTGAGGAGTAGATAATGTGATATTATGAAAACAGTTAAAAAGTAAACCAGCATTAGATTTGTTTTGTCTCAAGTTTCTGTCAGAACAGCTTAAAAATACCCCCAAGTCATAATTATATAATATTGCAGTATGCAATTATATTCACATTAGGATATAGAATTAAAAAGAGAACTGCTGTAAATGAGAAATTAATTAAGCTTTTTTATGTTTTCTGTATGGATACAGTAATAAGAAGAGACTTGCCAGGGAATTTCAGTCATTAATCTTCCAATTCAGGGCAAGGCTGCTGTGTCAGCGCTCACATTTCCAACTCATCAATAGAACGCCTCACATATTTCACACGGTATTTTGCTGATTAATGCTGCAATAGGCAAAAGTTCTGTATTAGAGGGTTGCAATGAGTTTTTAATGTTGTGCGTTTCTTTTAGCATTGTGGGGGAAAACACTGTACTGTAGGTAATGAAACTGGACCAGATCTAACAGTTGTTGTAATGTTCAAGATTTTCATTCCAAATTAAAGAATATTGATGGTTTTTTAACTGTTCATGTATTAAAAAAATATTATGTGACCCATAACATCAAATCAGGTATTAAGTCATATTTGAGTGATTTAAATATGCATATTTTCAGGTCTCTGGTTCAATAAGCTTCTTTTTGATATGCAAATATATTACTGTATCATGCCCAGTTGCTGAGATATAGCCAGTGTGAATTTGCTTATGTACTGGGCCTCTGAAAAATGTATTGAAACCCCATTTTTAGAATATTTAGATGAATATTCTGTAATGTAGTAATAAAGAGGGAACACTTAGTCTTGTTTTTAACCAGGATTTCCCTGCTTCCAATCAAAAAAAAAAAAAGAAAAGCAAGGTTTAGCAAAAGAAAGCATGTTTTTCTATCACAACTGGGATAACCAGCTTGGATAGTGTCCATAAAGGCGCTTGAAAACTATTTTTAGGATTAAAACTTTCTCAATGCTGCTGAAGGATGCGGAAGATAGTATTTAAGCAATTGATTATACACAAACACACACACACACACACACTGTAAGAAAACATAAAACATGTCTCATTAACAAAGAGAAAAACACATATTAATATGTGTTATAAAATAAACATCAACAAACACCATTTATGTGACTATAAAAGTGTAATCCATCATTTTTTAATAAACTTAAGGTGGTATAGGAGGAATAAAACTTTATAATGTGCGTTATGAAAAAGTCTGTAATTTTTTTCTTATATTTGCATCCGCTGTGGTAATGTCTTTCTTTCTTAAATTCTTGTTTTTATTCTTGTTACTACTGATTCCAAACAAATTTGGTACTATCAAAACAACTACATTCAGCTGTTTTTTTTTGCTGTTGTTATTTTTAAATACTGGACAATTATCAATTCAATACCAATTTTTTTAATTCTCCCTTGGTGGTTGATTGTCACAGAATGGGCTCTTACAAGGGGTAAACAGAAGTAATTGTCTGTCAGCACTGACTGCTTGCCCCCTTGTCGTGTCCACAATGCTGCACTAATGGGGGAAAAGCTAAGCTTCATTTCTTTACTAATGCATTTGGTGGATGTGGGATCACTAGATTGAGTGTGCAGACTGGACTGAAAAATGTGGACCGCCATTGAATCTACATTACATTCAATTCCAGCCATCATGGGTTCAGTCAGAGACATCCAGATTTAAAGGGAACGTTTAACTGAAGTGAGTAACTCAATGCAACCACTCAGAAAAGCAGGGTAAGTGTTACAACATGCAATGGTCCTCTTATACACCCAAAATTTAGTCCATATTTAAACAAGATTTTATTATTTGGCTCACATTTACAGGACTTATTTAAATTAATATTATAGAGTACTTGTATTTTAAATTATTTCTATTTTGCTAGAGTCTTTTATAAGAGTTTAAACAGTACACAGTATTTTGTTTGAGTGAAATTAAGGCTATTTCTACTGCATAATATTTCGCAGACCAGGGGATGGTTGCTGCTGGCAGAGGTTGAAGACAAGGAGCCATGGAAGATGGTCAAAGCTTGGAGTTATTCCTTTCCTCGGCAGCATGCCCAATGTGGTTTCCAGCAGGGTCAAACTCTGAAAGTACATAAAGACAAAACAAATGCAAGTGTCACGCTCGAGACCCCCTCCTCACCATACTGATGCACTTTATAGGCAGATCATGATAGGGGGATAGTGGAGATTGATAACCTTCCAGCTCATGCAACTTGCGGCGCCCCTCCCCTCCTAATTGAACCATGGAGCTGGCTGTGGTGGTGAAGGGACTCCTTGGCCTCATTTTCCTGGTCAAGTGAGAAGCATGGACATGGTAAGAGGTGCCGGCCGTAGGCCTGCTGTCACAGCACTGCCCCTGGCAGCTAACTTCAAGCTCGTCTGGGGGGAAACTAGTAAAGCACATGATGAGTGATCCTCATGAACCAAGAGTTGATGCAAGGGTTGGTGTCCTTAGCCCTTGACATCCGTTGTAGAACAGGATGATTTGTCACCAGGATCAAGTGCCACCCTGCCAGGTAGTACTTCAGGTCCTTTACTTCCCCATTTGATGGCAAGATCCTTACGCCCATTGGTGATATATTTTTGCTAGGCTGGCATAAGTTTCCTGCCCACATAGAGGATTGGACATTCTTCACTATCAAATTCCTGTGACAGGACCACTCCAAGGCATCAGTGTGCACTAGGAAGGGGTTTGCTGGTTTCAGAGCATGGAGGAGCTGGTGAGGGGAGTTTTCAAAACCAGAAAGGTTTTTTGTTTATGTTGTCGAAACCACTTTTTCCGACTGGCTCTACCCTGGGTGATCAGAGAGGGGTGCTGCCATAAAGGAGAAGTTAGGCACAAATCTGACTAACTTCTCTGGAAGCCTAAGTCTAAGTGCATCTGGAAAGTATTCACAGCACTTCACTTTGTCCACATTTTATTATGTTACATAAAACCTTATTCCAAAATGGATTAAATTCATTATTTTCCTCAGAATTCTACAAACAATACCCCATGATGACAATTTAAAAGAAGTTCATTTGAAATAATTGCAAATAAAAAAATAAAAAAAAGCAAACAAAGAAAAAAAAAATACAATTCAATCACATGAATTTCCCAGGTGGACTCCAATCAAATTGTAGAAACATCTCAAGGATGATCAGTGAAAACAGTATGCACGTGAGCTGAATTTTCAGTGTCATGGCAAAGGCTGTAATTTACAGTATGTACATGTGATTTTTTTTTTTTATTTGTTTAAACATTTGCAAAAAAAAATAAAAAATACTTTTTTCACATTGTCATTATTCACATGTGTACATGGTAAGAGGTCCATGCTTCTTGTATCACCATGTGAATTGTATTCACATTGTCATTATGAGGTATTGTTTGTAGAATTTTAAGAAAAAAAAATAATTTAATCCATTTTGGAATATGGCTGTAACATAACAAAATGTGGAAAAAGTGAATACTTTCCGGAGGTACAATACTGTATAACCTACTAGACCCAAGAAAGCAAGTACCTGTGTTTGTGTGTTCTGCTATGGGCAGGTGTGGACCACTCCAACTTGTTTGAAGAACTCTGCTTTAAATATGCCCCAGGTGGCACTTTTCTGATTTGTCGTTAGGCCTGCTTTGCGGAGTTCCTTGAGAATGAAATGGAGGTGATTGGCTAGATAGGCTGCTGTATACAGCTGGTGGTGACATAGTATGGTGTCCATAAGCCTTTAAAAGGTGGCAGGGGCCCTATGCAAGCTGAAGGGGAACACTCTATACTGCCTGTGGCTGCTCTCTTTGCTTAAGGCTGTTTTTCCTTTGCCTCTAGTGTATCAGTAACCAGAGTGCCAGCTGCAAGTAACCCTTGGTCAAGTCGAGCGTAAAAAGCTCTCAGTTGCTCAATAAGATTGTCCATTGGTGGCAACGGATAAGTGTCGATCCCAAAACCTCATTTAGCCGCCTGAAGTCATTATGGAGCCTAAGAGACCTGTTTGGTTTGGGCACTACTACAATGGGGCTGAACCAGGAGCTGGTTGACTCCTCTTCCAATGTAATGTTCCAATAGAATGTTTTCCCCTTTAGTCCTCTATGGTAATACAAGAAGCATGGACCTCTTGCCATGTACACATGTGAACTAGTGCAACAGTACTTCATGTGTCAAGAAAGGCTGGAAGTGGAGCCACTCTGGGAGCTGGGTTAGCTTAATCATTGCTGAAGTTGTTGGCCCTAAGCCCTCTGGCAGTGGTGGTTTTGGTCAATTTAAGGTAACTGGGGAATAGGTTTATCTCTCAAAGGCTCTGGCAGAGGTAGGCGTGGCACTTGTTCTTGGGGTGAGGGCAAAGTACACTCTCTGTGCCACCCCAGTGAGTAGAGGGATAAGGATTGTGCTCCACTCTCACTACTGCCATCCTTATTTTTTGGCAGTCCTCTTAAATGTTTGTAGGAACGAGGAAGCATTGGGCCTCTCTGCAAGTGTTGCTGTAGCTGAGTTGCTTGGAACACTCTCACTACGCTGCTGGAGAAGCTGTGAGGCAACCGCACCATTTTCCCACCGTGAATAATAATCTTAAAGGTAAATAATTGAATCAGATGCTGAAACTGATTTAATAATGCAAAATGGCATTTTAAACTCACATGAACCAA
>JAOVVA010000028.1:7495432-7507438 GCA_028565275.1 Leiocassis micropogon | reverse complement strand
GGGGGGGGGGGGGGGGGGGGGCTAACAAAATGTATATGAAGATGTACTTTTTAAAAAAATATATATATTTTTAAATCTGTTTAGTCACAAGAAATGATTGCATTTTTACCAACTGAAAGTTGATGTTATAAAGTTGCTTTGGCTGAAAGCACCTTTAAGATTTATAAACAGAATGACATACATCTCAGGAGTAAAGCAAAAGTTTTGCCAGTTTATGCAACCAATCAAGATATGGTACATGCAAATTTATTATCACAGCTACAAAATTATCAATCAGCCATCACTCCTCATGAATCACCACAGGAGTTGTTTATTGCATCTTCTGCAATCAACTCTACATTTATTTAAAAAAAAAAAAAAAAAAAAAGAAGATATTTTTTCAAACACTTTATGTTGTCATACTGTAAGTAAAGAATAGTAACGTGGTGAGGCATGGAATGGGTATGACAAAAGTTAACATGTTTACTCTGGGGTTAAAATTGGAAGATGTGCCTTGAGGTGGTTGCAGTGTTAGTGATTTAACAAAAGTTAAAGAGTTAGCTAATACAGAAAAAAAAAAAATTACTCATTCACTTTTTTGCTATACCGCTTATCCTATACACAGTATCAGGGTCTTCTCAGGGGACTTGGGGAACAAGGCAACATACACCTTGGATTTCCAGTCCATTGCAGTGCATAAGCAAATACACTTACACACTAATTCACACACTACAGGCAATTTGTAACATCAGTTAGCCTAACCTAAATGCAAAGCCACTGTGCTAACCACTACGCCAACATGCAGAGGTACAGTAGCTTATTTAAAGAAAAAAAACAAAAGAGTATAGTAATAGAGGTAACTTGGTTAAAATACATTATAGGAGAATGTCACATTCAAAACATTTAAGTAAATGTCCGATACATTGCTATAGTATGCAAACGTATAAATAGATATTTGACATTTTTAAGGTGCTGCAGTGAAGGTTTAAAGGATATAGTTATGTGTCTCAGTATTTATACATCTTGTGTCAGATTCCACTAATTCACTTGTGGGTGTTTGCTTAAGATGGAATATTTTTGTCTCTTACTTTGCTTCTCCAACACAGCAAGTTCAAGCAGAAAACATTTTTTCTTCAATCAAGTCACTGAGGGTACCAAAGTTCTGATGATATGTTCTACCTTATCAAACTGTCCTAACACAGTATGTATTACAGTATGTACACACGTTATGACCAAGACCTTGTCAAAAAATGCCTTCGACAGAAAATAAAAGAGCATATTATGGTAGTGGTAAATGTCTGGTTAGTGAAATTCTTTCAGCATAAAATGATAGGAATTAGAGATGTAACCAACATTTACGGTAAACGAAAGCATCATTTAATTTACGCTTTGCCCACTTTGGGTTTAAATATTCAAAGATACAAATACAGATAGTTGCCTTGTTTTACACCTCATACTTAAGCTTGACATATTTTATATATATCTGATGCCTCCAACATTGAAAGCACTAATAGTTGAAGTAAAAAAAAGATGATCATATGGGCACAGTCAAAGCTGTCAAAGGGTAGAATAGATTAGGCATCAACTGAACAGTCAGGAGGCGGCACGATGGTGTACTCGTTAGCACTGTCGCCTTGTACCTCCAGGGTCCGGGTTCGAATTCCCGGCCAGGCTCGATTCCCGTCTCTGTGTGCATGGAGTTTGCATGTTCTCCCCGTGCTTGGTGGGTTTCCTCCGGGTACTCCAGTTTCCTCCCACAGTCCAAAGACATGTAGGTTAGGCTAATTGGTGTTCTCAAATTGCCCATTGTGTATGTCTGTGTGCTCTGCGATTTATTGGTGGTAGCCCGCCTCGTGCCCTTAGTCTTCTGGGATAGGCTCCAGGTCCCCGCGACCCTGAATACAGGATAAAGCAGTATAGAAGATGAGTGAGTGAGTGAACAGTCAGATTTTGAAGTTCATGCCAGAAAAATTGAGGAGATCCAATTGACAAGGGCCAAATTGTGATGGCAAGGAAACTGGGTCTGAGCATCTCCAACACAGCAGATCTTGTAGGGTTGTTTCCAGTATGCAGAGGTTAGTATTTACCAGAAGGTATCCAATAAAGGGATAATAGGTGGACAAGGTCACTGAGGCATGCAGGGAATGAAGGTCCTAAATTCTCATGGCCTGGAGAAGAAGGTGGCCTGGTGTGATGAATAACATTTTATGTTACATCATATGGACAACTGGTTTCATATGTATGTATTGCTTACCTGGAAAATAGAGGGCACAGGATGCACTATAGGAAGAAAAGCTGACAGAGGTAATGTGACGCTCTGGGGAATGTCCTGATAGGAAACTTTGAGTCCTGATATTCATGTTAATGTAACTTTGACATGTACTGTACCACCTTCCTAAAGTTTTTTTTTTATTTTATTTTTTTTAAATAAATAAAAAGTATGGCAGCCTCATTCAGCAGGATTATGTGCCTTGCCACAAAAAAAAAAAAAAAACTTGTTCAGCAATGGTATGAGGAACCCTCAAAGAGTTCAAGGTGTTGCCTTGGACTCCAAATGTTCCAGCTTTCAGTCCATTCGAGCACCTGTGGGATGTGCTGGATAAACCATTCTCTAATTCATGGAGACCCTACAGTACTTCATAGTTTACAGGATTATGTGGCCAGATACCGCAGCAAACCTTTAGAAGTCTTGTCGAGTACATGCCTCAGTGGGCAGATTTGGTGACACAAGGGGGACCTACATACTGTAATATTAGGCAGGTGATGTTAAGGTTGATGTTTGGTAAAGAAGGTGCAAATTTATCGCTTACTAAAAATAAAAAGTGTGCATCCATGCAGCCTGGTAGGACATCTCAGTATGTAGGACAATTTGTCCAAACAGCAGACAGTTGTAAGTGCAAATTTACTTATAAAAGTATATACTTACTTATAGAAGACTTTAAAAAGTTTATAAAATGTATATGCTGTTGGCTGCCAACTGGTTTCGCCTCCTACCACTTTTTAAACATTTCACATCTCATGAAATACTTTGAATAACTATATACATCTATATGGATATATTTCTCTTTTTCTGACTCACGCCTTTCTTTCCCAGTGTTCTTTGATCCAGAAAGGCAACATTATTATCAAAGGTCACTGGCATAATACATGTAGACAGCTTAGTATGCAACTCTCTCTCTATTTCTGGTCAAATTTAAGACCTAAGGTGAGGAGAAGCACCTGGCAGACTTTATAGATTGTAATCTTTTGTGTATACATCTCGCTTGGCTTTTGAATTTGACTTTGCACTGCCTGTAAAGTCAAGTAAAGTGATTTCAGATATAGCTTGAGATACAGTACTTGAAGGAAGAGATAAAAAAAAAAGAATAAATAAAAATCACTCGTATCACCATGGCCGTGTCGAGAGTTCAACTCAATGTTGTCTACTGCAGTACATGCAGTTCTTTAGTTCGCTCTGTCCACACACACACAAACACACTATTTCTTTTTGAAGGCATCCAAAATATGCAATAATCCTTTGAACAGTTGATATTGAGATGTGTCCTCTACTTATGCTCTGTAAAGCCTTCATAATGGCTTTAATCTAAGGTGCTATTAATTGATGAGTTTTGAGGCTGGTAACTAATACCCTTCAGCAGAGGTAAGTTGACAATGCTATTCTTGCTAAAACCATTTCAGAACAGCTGACCATTTTGTCTTAAAATAAAAACTGACTGTTGTTCTTGTTACTTAATTACCTAATTTCATAGTTTTGTTCTTTAATGTAGAAAATAAATCACAATTGAATTCACTGAATTAGAACATGTCTCCAAACCTTTGACTGGTACTGTATATACTAATTACATGTGAAACAAGTGAAACATCATGCCCATGTTTTTGTTTTAATTTTAATGAATACAGCTTACAACTACTGAAATAAAAAAAAATCTCAACATACTGTATTGGAATATTTCCTAAGATCAATAAAAAGCAAATAGTTACAATAAAGAAATGTCCAAAAAAATTTTTTCCCCATTTATGCGCTCAATACTTGGTTGGGCATCTTTTAGCATCAATTGCTGAATCAATGCAGCATGACATGGAGTTGTGTCAGCCTGTGACACTGCCAGGTTGCTTTCATAGCAGCCTTCAGCTCATCTGTATATTTGGATCAGGTGCTTCTCATCTTCCTCTTGACTATTCCCCGGATATTCTCTATGAGGTTCAGGTCAGATGAGTTAGCACAGTAATATGTTTAGCAAACAAATTAGTGATAGTCTTGGCACCGTGCGCAGGTTCTAAATCCTGCATAGATGGCTGCATTGACTTTGGACGTGATAAAACACGAAAGACCAACACCAGCAGATGATATGGCACACTCAACTCTCAAACGTTAAAGAACTTTAAACTTTAAAGAACACTTCTTTTTTTATTTTAACTATCTATAATTTCTCTTAAGTATAATATTGAAGTACTTTCCCCTGTTCCCCCAATAAAAGTGTGATCTCTTCAAGTAGACCATTGCTGACAATGAAACTTATGTCTGCTGCTTTGCCAATCCATTAGGAAAGACAAGTTCATTAATATCCACCATTTTGTGTGGCAGGAGGTGTTGTGCCTGAGAGACTCTGGATGGCTGTAGCATTCTTTCCCATCTAAATCCTGTATGCTCTGTAAACAGCAAGCAAGTGATGCATGACCCGGGCTTCAGGATGGATGAGTCCCTCTGGGCATTTGTTCAGAGATAATATATGAGCTCAGTGGCATCACAAGGACAGCAGGATTATTAGTGGACCTTTGGCGCAACTACTCCTGATAAATACATGGCCCTGATGAATTGTTCATGTTGCAAGAGTAGCATGATGATGATGATTGTGATGTGGAAGTAATAATAGAGTTTACAATAGCAATGAAACTGTTAATGATGATAGTTAAAGGTGGCATAGAGTATTGTTACAGATATGTTTATAATCATAAAAAATATTGGGTCATTGTGATAGAAGATGATGTGTAAAGTATGTGTAATCTTTTGTTAATATTGCACCACTTACATAATTTGTACCATTAACATTATAATAATGTCTTATTTATTCCTAATAACCAGCTTTCAAATATACATCTCGAAATCATACATCAGTCAGTATATATGCATTTCATTTACAGCTAATTAGGGTTTTGATATAGTTCAGTTTAACAAAAAAATTAATTACTGTGACTTAAACTAGTAGTAGTTTAAGTACTTGTTTGACACAAGTCAAAGAGAGTAAGGGGAGGACTTAATTTAGAAATTAGAATATTTATACAGAATCGACCACTTTAACTCCAAAGCTTCTGTTACTCTGCAGATTAAAAAGTCACAATTTGACTTGAACGCCACACATAGTTTCTGAAAAATAAATTTTACAACTCTTTGTTTATTAATTACATTTGAAGTGTCATCTTGTTAGCAATTTAAAGTGAATGATAATTTAAAATAACTTATAACTTCTGTTACTGTACTTCCACTGTAAATGTATCAAATGTAGGGTGGTGTGCTTTCTAACCAAACTAGTTGTCAATGAAGTACAAACACAAAACTGGCTTAAGAACACAAACTGTTCACTTGTTTAAAACTTTTACAATATGAACATTTTTAACAAACAAAAAAAAACAAAACAGTAATTTAGTAATTGTTCATTTGTTTATTAAAAGTGCTGTCAGTGCAGCTGATCGTGTTTATAATATGCTCATACGGAATATGAGAGGACAATATATGACTTGTGCAAAGTCGTTTTTTCTTTTATTTTCATATTGAAGTAGTGTAGTGTAATTTCACCCTCTTCAAAGCCTGAGCATTCTACAAGAAATTCAATTGCTTTTAATTTTGCCTTAACCAGTTTAAATTGGTCTCTCTCTCCCTCTTCCTCAAAGCAACGTTCACTTATCCATCATGCATAGGTACAGTAGTATTACTGCAAGCTTCATCTAACAGAATTTCCATCTATTATAAGGGGAAAAACATAATAATAATAATAATAATAATAATAATTTTTTAAGTGATTAAGATTGCTATAAGGAGGCATTTATTTGAATTTTTTGGAAGTAGTCGATTTTTCTGTAATAATAAGGAAGTTTTTCCTCCAGTGAGAAAGTCTCCAGGGCAGAGAACTACATGATAATGTTTCACAGTAACATGACAAACTGTGTTTTTGTCCCATTACATTGAAGATGCATAAAAGAAAAAGAGGTTGGTAAAGGAATAATGTTTTATAGTTACTCTGACAAAGAATGATAGTAGAAATTCGTTTTGCAGATATTCTGTGATCCAGAATATGTTCCATATATGAAGCATAAAACAAGACATGACACGCTCTTATGAGGTAACATGAAAATATTGTCCTAGGGACATTTCAAAACTGTATGTAACTATATACTGTTAAAAACCTTGTTGATTATAAATTAAAATTTTAATAAAAAATTCCAGCTGGAGTTTAGTTGAATTTTAGTTGAACATCTGCAAGTGTGTTTTTTTTTTTTTTTTTAAGGGGAAACACAAAAGAAACTAACAGGATGAAAACAAAAGCACTTAATATAAGCTTGGATCGCAAGGCATGAAATGCAGACACACTACAGCTGCCGATAAGTTACACACGACAAAAGCCTGACAAACACACAGAAACCAACTTACATAGAAGTGCTAATTAGGTCCACCAGGAAACAGGTGTAAATGATCAGTGAGGCTCGTAGTTTGGTCATGTGGTGTGCTGGAACTTTTGGGTAGTGTAGTTCTGCACAGTGAGCAGCGCTAACATGATGGCCATATACTGTAGTATTTACAGTGTTTGTCTTGGAGCATGGAATTAAAAATGTGACGAATCAGTGAGCTTTAATTAAAAGGGGAAAATGAAGGAGGTGTCCACAATGACCGAATCAAGAGCAAGTCGTTTGCATTCAAATCCAAACACATTAGAGCAAATCTTTTATGACTAAGCCAAGCTGTGATTTCCCCCGAGTAAAGGTCATCAAGTGAAGCGAGATAAAGCGCTCAAGGTGAAAATAACAACAGAAAATAGCTTAAAGTAAAAAAAAAAAGTTCACAAATATAGGCTTCTGATTATCAGAAACACATTATAATGGGTGAGAAATAAAACAAATTAAGCATCATGATAGGTATTTGTAATGGAAAACTTTTATTAATATTAAGTGCAAATATTGATCCTCTGCAGGGTAAATATTAATCATATACTGTATCTATGCAATACATCTCAGTGAGATCAGATTTTTCCTCTATTCAGATGTTTGAAGCTTTTGTTCAGGAATACAGCTGTTCATATTAAAGTAGCAGATTATACTGGATATATATGCCAAGAGGGCATAACAAGAGGTCTAATATTATGTAAGTTGCTTTGTGCCTCCAAAACAGCTCTGATGCCAAAACAACTCTGATGTCGGACTGACTTCACAAGACCTCTGAATGTGTTCTGTGGTATCTGGCATGAAAACAAGGTCTCTGTGTATCAGACTTGTTTTGCTTGCACATCCCACAGATACTCAGCTTGATTGATATCTGGGAAATTTGAAAGCACAATCAACACCCTGAACTTTTTGTCATGTTCCTCAAGCGATTCGAGAACTTTTTTTGGGAGTGTGGGAATACTGTTGCCATGAGGGGTGTATTTGATATGCAACAATGTTTATGTATTGTAGGTGATGCATGTCAAAGTAACAACCACATAAAAGCCACATGTGAATTATTACCAGAGCATCAGATTATTTTTCCCAGCTTCCCTTCTTTACATAGTGCATTCTAGTGCCAACACTTTCATAGGTAAGTGATGCACATGCACTCGGCTGTCTGTATGATGTAAAAGAAAATCTAATTAGTAAGAGCAGGCCATCTTCTTCCATTGCTTAAAAGGTCCAATTTTGATAATAACATGCCCATTGTACTGTAGATGCATTTGTTGGTTAACAGTGGCCAGTATGGACATTGTGACCGGTCCGTGGGGTTCTGTGGGTTCAGACCAAGTGGGCTAGTCTTTGTCCCAAACAAATTAATGAGTCTGGAGAACCCAAGACACCGTTGCCCTTTTCCTTCCCTGCACCATTTTTGATTTGGTACTAACCACTGCATGGCAAGAACACCCTACCCTGTCAAAGCCACTCAAATCCCATTTTTCCTACACATCAACTTCAAAAACTGACTATGCACTTGTAATCTTATATGCTGCATATGCCACCCACTGACAGGTGCCATCATAATAAAAATAATACATTTTATTCACATCAACTAGAATTGGTATTTATGGTATGGCTAATCAGTCTATATATCCTGTGTATATCTTAATTCCTTATTCTTAATTGAATTTGTCCTTGACCATTTTTTTTTCAATGACTCAATTCCCTTTTGAGAGAGAATGATACAGGTGCCCCAGTAGAAAATTGAGATGCTATAGAAATGTAATTAATTATTGCTATTCTCTTTTTTTCTATCTACAATATTGTCTGTAGGGTGAATTTTGGCCAATAAATGAGACTCATTTTTTAATTTGTTTTTTTTTCTTCTTCTTAGTATTGATCAGAGAGAAAGCAGGTGGTGGTGAAAGTAATGCTTTTTAGACTTGAGAGAGAAAGATAAATTACAGCATATGTAACAAATGTTCCTTGGAACCCCCTTATGGCCACTCTATTGGCACACTGTCAGTTAAAAAATGCAAAATTGAAGTTATAAATCCTTGACTTGTCACAATCACCAGGGATTCAGATGTGTGTATAGAATGTAGCTATTTTAGGAGAAAAATAAAGCGAAAAAAACTTGTGAGTTTATGAGTTTTAATATTCAGTTCAATTTTTAACATATCATGAGACAAGTTCATTTCTGTTGTCCTATAACAGCACACTCAGTTATTTTTATTTATACTACAGCAATGTAATGTTGATTACAGGTTTCTATTAGTTGCGTGTATTAGTGAGCACAGAAAGTTCTATTAGTAAGTACAAGCATGTCATACTTTTTTATTATTTTATTTCTTCTCCCGCTTGAAATAAATACTCACTCTTGAAGAGTTACTTCTGGTGGAACCCTACCTATTACAAAGTGCTGGCACTGGAGACTCCTTCCATAAATACCACAGAAAACTGCCCAATGTCAGCAATTATATATTTTTTGTTTGTTTGTTTGTTTTTCAATAACAACACATCTGTGGAGCATCTGCCATTCATGTCCCTTTGAATGTTGTTATAAAGGAAATTACAACATATTAAAATGTATTTATTAATATAAACCTTTGATATACCTTGTAGCTGGAATTGCCAGAGCAGCTGTTATAGAAAACTGTTTAAGACTTGACCAAATTCAAAAACCTACCAGTACTGCAAATAATTTATGAGATTCCCTAGTCAATCATGTCCGCATTATCTTTTACTGAATGTCTTACACAATTTCTCCCTTTATGTAAAAAAATTAATTCATTAAATGGCAGGATGAATTAGCAGGGGATTAGTGCCCGACCCCCCACCTTCTTTTGGTTTTTTTTGTGGACCATCTCTTTAGGATATTGTATCTATGTGATGACTTGGTTTGGTGATATGTAGCTCTCCGCATCTGCAGGTATGGCACTTGAAGCAAGGCTAATGGGACTGGCAGTGACTCTGCTAGTTCCTTCAGCACAGTCGGAAATCAATAGTGCTTTTATGGCCTTACATAAATTCTAACACATGCAGTCTAGGCTGCTAAGAAGATACATGAGTTATCCAGGGGATATTTCAAAGTATCTCTAGGATGACCAGTATTTGTCATCAGAATTTCAAAACAAGGTATAAAACATTGAGTTAGAAGGCACAAGGTAGAACAAAATCAAGAAATGCAAGGGGTGAAAAACAATTTGTGATGAAGAGTTAAATGAAAAAAACAAAACAACATAAAAAAGCTTATTGGTGCTTTTACTTTCAGGCTTTCTATTTAATGGATGCATATACTGTGGCTTTTGCCAGTGCTAACAATTTTTTAGTGTTAAAACAGGGACTGAAATGGATTTATTTGGGGTTATGTTATGAATTTCCATAAATTAGCCCATAATATTGAAGACTGATGCAATTAAGGTGTCAAACGTTCCCAGTATGTATATACATCTCTTCATAAGAGGCCACAGATTTTTAAAACAAATTTGTAAGAAAGTTGTGGAAAGCTATCATTCAGCGCATGCATAATTCTCAGCACTGCCTTGAATAGTTTCCTACCAAAACTTAGTGATCAGGTAAAGAAGTCATCAATAAGGAACCAAGAGATTTAGGGATATCCTCGATATGATAACACTACCATGCTTCAGTAGGGATGTCATTTTTATAATGATGAATAGTATTAGGTAGCACTTTGCTTCAAGACCTACAAGACCAAATAAAACTCTCCATGCCTTTTGGGAAACTCCAATAAGCATTTTATTTGGCTTGCCACTCTTTCATAAAACTCAGCTCAGTGGAGTGTCTGGATTCTGCCTGTCCTGTAGTATTTCACACATTCCTCATTGCTATCAGCAATGTCCTGCATGATAGATTTGAAAAGCGTCAGCATCAGTCATTTGGCTTCAGCAGGACCACAGTGGGTCAGATGTCTAAGTTGTGCTTTCCATTTCCTTTGGCGTTGGTCTTGGCCTATTGATTGTGTCCTTAACATCCAGTCACCAACTTACCTATACTATTACATTTTCCTTTTTAAACATTTTATTCAGAGTCACAGACCATAAATATTCTCACCCCTGCTGTTGAATGAGGAATATATTAGCGCCAAGTCAGAAATGAGACTTTATGATGAATGTCATCTTTAAAATGCCCCACGAGCAATGATGGCTACTAATAATTTGCTTCCGTGATATCTGACCCACTGTGGTCCTGCTGAAGCCAAATGACTGATGCTGATGCTTTCCAAATCTATCATGCAGGATATTGCTGATCGTAATGAGGAACGTGTGAAATACTACAGAGACATCTGGATTTACGAGTTTGGGCCACACTCCATAGTAAACAAAAATCTTGTAGGGACTTTACAAAACTCTAAAGGCTCAGCGTAACAAAATGCTTAGTCAGAGAACTTCTGCAATGATGCACCAAATGGCATTTAGAGCAAACAACAGGGTTTTGTTTAGCGTTTAATGGGGCTTTGTTGCTGATTGCTTAATTTCGCAGCTAATTACATAGTTAACAAATGAAGGGGTTTTATTCATAGCCTGGGAAAAGGCAAGGAATAAAAATTATCTTGTCTTAAAGAGGGAACAAAAGGAAGTCAAAGATGGAAAATATATTTGCTATAATTGAAAAAAATTGAGTATTGCGTATTATTGAAATATTGGAAAGTCGTCTTGCTTTATTTATTTCTCTAACTATTTATTTAAACTGTTTATTATCATTCTCTGCTTTCCACATTTTTACCTGATTTTATTTTATTTTTTTCATTTTACTGCTAACAGTTAAAATGTCATGGCTGACACTTTTGGTTACAAGCATCCAATAATTCAAAAACAACTAACAAAAAAAACAGAGTATCCAGGATTACCTCATGATACATTTAGCCTTGTAAATTAAATCCCATGTCATTTCAGTCATGTTCCTACAATAATGTGTATAATTTCTATGTTTGTTTTTTTTTCTATAAAAAATAAGGGGGGGGGGGTAATTAGGTGTCACTCAAATAGCTGGAAGATGCGTGTGCCCAGATGTCAAGAAAAGTTCTGGTTCTAAAAAAACAATCTAGCCTCAAAACTTTTAATATAAAAATGACTGGCTAGTCAACTTAGGGTTTTGCCTATTCTCATCAATAGGCTAGGTCTTGCTAAAAATAAACAGTATATGGTAACAGGTAACTAAATCAGCACAGTTAATACCAGAAATGTCAGTTTCTTATTCTTTGTGCTTTATGCTGTATTTACTGGACAGTGAATTGAAGGAATGGCGGCACGGTGGTCTAGTGGTTAGCACTGTCGCCTTGCATTCGCCTTACGTTCGATTCCCGGCCAGGCTTGATTCCCGTCTCTGTGTGCATGGAGTTTGCATGTTCTCCCTGTGCTTGGTGGGTTT
>JAOVVA010000028.1:7456946-7471742 GCA_028565275.1 Leiocassis micropogon | reverse complement strand
ATAGCTATTTCATATTTTAGGGGAAAAAAATCCATTATTGTTCTAGAATGTAAAAAATTAATCCAAACCTTTGACTTGTACTAGTTTATATATAAAGTAAGGGGGAAATTTACCTCACAGTGAGACGTACAGCAGGGTGTTGTCCACAAAAGTTACCAAGTGCAATTCTTTTTCTGATTAAGGGTTAAATCTGTAGTTAAAATGTTCTTTTGGATCAAAATCTGGAATATTCTTGCTCTTGTTCAAGTACATAAGAAAACTGCATTGACAAATGACTGAAAACAACTGCGTAGCCAAAATGTCCACCAAAAACAAAGACTTTATTAGAAATAATAAGAACACCCTGCTTTGTTGTGCAAGCTGTTGCAAGTGCATGTTAGATTGATGCTATCCATTTGGCCAGGAGAGAAACCTGAACATAATGGTTTTATAAAATGTATGAAAAGTCAAATTGTATTCCAAAAACTGGCAGCAAATATTTTAGAAAACTGAACCAACCACAAAAAAAAGAAAAAGAAAAAATAGAACAAAACTGATCATGGTTTAAGAAAACTAGCTGCAGTTCAGTGATTCTAAACATCAGCAATCACAGCTTCTATAACAGTTTCTCTTCTGTGGCTTGTTGGTGGAAATGACATTCACTGTATATAAATGCTTTACCTGAGGGCAGTTCATTAAGAGTTTTCACAAACCTTCTTGTTTGGTTTATTTACTCAGTTTCATCTGATTAACAGATGACATGGCTTGCTCAGAAAAAAAAAATCTGTGAAAAAGAAGGTTTTCCTTCTACAGGCATCTAATTAAAGAATTTGATTTAGCTAGACCTTTACTATAATTTATTTTTATTCTAATGTAACTACTATGGTACGGTGGTGTAGTGGTTACCACTGTCATTTTGCACCTCCAGGGTCCGGGTTCGATTCCCGACCAGGCTCGATTCCCGTATCTGTGTGCATGGAGTTTTCATGTTCTTCCTGTGCCTGGTGGGTTTGCTCCAGGTATTCCGGTTTCCTCCCACAGTCCAAAGACCTGCAGATTAGGCTGATAGGCACCCTGTCCAGAGTGTACCCCACCTTGTGTCCTAAGCCACCTGGGATAGGTTCCAGTCCCACCGCGACTCTGAATACAGGATAAAGCGGTATAGACGATGAATGAATGAGTGTAACTATTATGTGCTGTTAATAATACTGATATTTTAATTGGGCACAAGTATTTTTAGTTCAGGTTTGCACTGTGCATTATTTTTGTTGTCATAAAAAAAAAGGCAATGCAGCACAACAACAGATGCGACTTTTAAAAACCCATTAAAGATTTTTATCTTTGCATGTGATCCATGATCATGAAAATACAGTAGGGCCCTATGACTCATTCACAACTCGCCCCTGCATGAAAGCCAAAATCACAGGCCATCTATCTCCTAAAAAATAGATTTCATTTTTTTTTTTTACTTTCCGAGTGCAGCAAGTACTTTAAAAAGTCTTGTTTGACAGCCGACTCCCAGCAGGGGGTTCCTTTCTCTTCCTATGTTGTGATTTTCTATTTTCAGGACAGTAAAGGTAAGGAAGTTCTCCCGGGCTGCTCTGTCTCTTCTGTCCTCCCTCCTTCCCTGTGGAGCAAGAGGAGAGTAGAGGGGAGTCAAGAAGCACAAGGAGAGCAATAGAAAGAGAGAGAGAGAGAGAGAGAGAGAGAGAGGAATAGCTTTGGCATTTTGTCATTTTGTCTGCCCACGCACCTACCTTGCTCCCCTAGCTTGTGATTAGAGTGTCACCCTAAACCTTAGCAAGCCTGCCTCATTTAACAGCTGGATGTTTTGTCTATTGTTATCTCACGTGTTGCACTTAGCCTCTCTGGGTGTCTGCACTTGTACTTTTGAGTAGTTAAGTGAACGAGTAGGTGTCTGATTTGACAGTAATTGTTGTTTAAACAAGGGATAGTATACGGTATTTATATGATGAGGCAAAACTTAGGCAGGGGCTATCAGCGCCTATTATCAGGTTATTTTCTTACTTTGCCAGACCCAGACTATCATTTGTAATCTAATATGCTCATGGACTCATACCGCCCCCTGTTGATTGTAAACAATAGTGCAGTCTAAAATATTCTGTGCAAATTGGACATTTGTATGGATTAGGCAGAATATACAGTATTAGGCCTCTGCAAGGTTTTGACTGCACCATGCAATTACAGAGGAAATTTTTTATAAGGAGAACAAATGCTGCCAGCAAACAATTTAGGGCTACTGTTTTTTCGGCTGTAATCTCAGTCAAAGCACATACCACAATACTGACATGACCTTATATGTCTGTATTTCTACATGTGCTCATTAGCACTCTACTTTTGTCCATTAGAGAAGAAAAGGATGTTTATGGTCACAGGATTTTCATATGTTTAGGTATGTTGCATTATATGTGGAAAAAACATAAAAACAAATAAACAAGTCATAATACTGTCTAATGAACAGAACCTGAGTTAATAGAATGTTGTGCTTGTGAGCATTTTATAGGATATTACCATAAATCTGTCAGAGGAATTAGGAGTTCATCCTTTTTTTTTATGCATGCATGCCTTCACCGTGACTCGTAATGACTCATAACTACAGCCGATCTTGTTTATGTCTGATTTAACTGCTTTAGGGAGGAGGTAGGTTTCTCTGAAAGGCTCATTAAGGTAAGTTATTCCGTGTGTGTGTGTGTGTGTGTCTGTGTGTGTGCATAGATTTGTGTGCATAGTCACACTGATGTTGTCGAACCATTGGCCTGTTAAATTTCGAATGTCTGGGCAGTCACAAATTAATTCAGCATCGTGCGGCGTGAGGGAAGAAAGTGCCGAGGCTCCTCCTATGCATCTGCCAACTGGAAAAGAACCCTAGAAATTACAGCACAATGATAATATGTAAAAACAACACTTGATTTCCTGGTGTCATATGTGAAGGTGAGCAATTCCGTAACTGGTAATCTTTTTAATGGAGTGATTTGCCGGCCTTTTATTTTGCTGCCCCTTTTAGCACAATATAAATAATATTAGTCCTAGTAGTCAAAAATTGGAATCCACTTAAACTTGGAATTTACACTTAAACTTAACTTTTCTACAAACAAAAGCAAAGTGTAAGTGCAGAAAGCGTGACTATAATACACAGAACAATTTCTGTTGTAAGATTTATTGAAAATGTTGGGAGATAATATCTTTACATCAGAAATGCATGTGCACCATGGTGACCTTGTGTTGAACTCAAACACTGAGAAAAGGAAATTAAATCTGTGTGCCTTTTTCAGTGTGGGATCATTTTAGGTCTTTTGTGTGGGTTTTCAAAGATGTTGTTGGGTTAGAACAATGATGTCTCAAACTGTTTAAAATTAGCCCTGGAGGTTAGTTGATGACTCTTAACCACTTACTGTATGATAACACCTTATGATTATGGAGTTACTCTAAAAATCATTATACAGCAATTTGTTCCAACTAAGTGATCTGATTGGACGACAGATGTTCCATGGGTGATGATATTAAGCATAAAAGCCCTGGGGCAGTTAACGATATGTATCACTTCGCATCACAGATATTGTAGTAATTATTAATTACACTAACTGCAGAATACTGTAGGTGGAAGTAAATCTATATGGTCCTCAGCATTGGAAAGAGGGGAGAGCAGCTGCCTGCCAAAACTCACATTTAAAACCAGTCACAGAAGCACTTTCAGCAAGAAAACACATTTGATAATGTTATGCCATCTTAACAACAATTTGTCTCCTTGGTAATTGCCCCTAAACCATCCGTGTTGTTCACTGCTAATGTGAGCTACACAGTTACCTACCTGAATGCCAAATCCCTCTCTAACTCCTGATCAAGGGATCTACTTGGTGTGTGGAATAAGTGACTGTACACCCTACATAGCAAACTAGCTTATTTTTACACTGTTTGGGATTCAACCCTGAAAGGTAACTGATATTCTTAAACAGAATAAGAGGCAATTGGTGGCTCAGTGGTAGGAAGACCTGGGTTTGATTTCCACACAATGCCCTGCTAAAGTGCCGGTCCTAAGACCAGATAAAAAGGGAGGATTGCATCAGAAAGGGCACCTTGTGTAAAACCTGTGCCTTATAGTTGACCCCTTGACGGGGAGCAGCCGAAAGTCTAACAACAATAGTATAAAGAATTAAATCTTGTCCAGTCATAATCTGTTAATAATAAATGATGTTTGTGTAATTGTTGTATAAAAGCATGACTCACAGCCATGCTGATATTCAGGATAACAGCACTCTCTCTTGTGTGATATTGCTTAATTAAACAGTAGCAAAAGGAACCTCTCCCACATTCCATAACTTGTTCCTGAAGTAATAAATCTTATAGAACTTTTTAGGATGAAATTGTTACAGTACAATCCTGCTATATCAGCTGTGCCCTCACACAAGGATGAGGCAACAAGGAACAACTTCCATCTCAACTAGTCTTATTGCTTACTAGTCTAGGTGGCTGTTAAAATGACATTTTGAAATTAGATAAACTTTACATTTTGTGCAGTACTTAGGGTAGTACAAAGATTTGTTTCTACAATAATTGTAGTGCACTTAAAAAGGAAGGATTTTAGGGACAACTCTTGAACCCGTTTGCTAAGTGCTTATTTTTTCGCTACCTATGCCGAGATATTAAATCTAATTTGTACCGTCTGGATTGAAGTGTTAAGAAATATGTTTATAGGAAGATGTCCAGAACAAGGATGTACAGGTCATTTTAACAGGTGAGCAGACATAAATAAAACCTAAAACTGAAATTGCCTTTCATATGGTCCATGACCAATTTTAAAAAAAAATCAATTAATTGATTTAAGTATATATAGCAGGTTTAAGAGAAATAGTGTTTGATGAGTCTTCACAAAATCATGGAAGTTTGCAGACAGTTTGTGAGTGCTATACAGTATTTACTTTAGTTTAGTTTGGCATGGTTCGGTAAGGGGTCAAAAATAAGTAATTCATGACCTTTCGTGACTAAAGAGTTGCCAATTTGGAGGAGGCTGAGATTAGCTTGACCATGAGCCAAAAATTTTAACTGAAGACTATTAGGTGCATTCAAGTAAGACGTCCAGGAAATTTAAAGGTAGCCTCCTAATTAGAGTGTGTAGCTTTTTGAATTATGTTTAAGGTTAAGTCATTATTAATGTTGTTCTGTCCCACCAAAGCTACAGTCATAAGTCACTGCTACTCTATAATGACACCATGCTGAAACCATAACTTCAAATACACTTTACAAACATTACATGTTGAAATCCTATAAATGTTAAAATTCTATAAATGTTGGGACACATAAAAGTGTTATTGGACAACTTCTGCAATAATACTTTTCTAATATTTATAGTACAAGTTGCTTGTTTTTTTAAAAATCCATATACAATTAGCAGAGATGCCAATTAACTAACTACTTTGTAACTACACCTACGTATAATCGGTACTTCTACTAGGAGTGGAATACGTTTTTGGGGAAGTACTTGTACTTTAACTTTTCAAAACTGCGCATAGTATATTAAATTTAATTGATTATACTGTAGGTGTTGACTGATTTTCTATAAAAACTGCTTTGAGGGCTCAGTCTGATATGTTAAGATTTCTGTCATAATAATTTGTTCAGAGGGATGTGTATGACAGATCCAAATAAATACATTTTAAAAATAAGTTTAAAAAGTACGAGTTTTCTGTAAGTAAATGTGTATTATTTTTGGGTAGTTTTGGAGTTTTTAGTTTGAGTACATTGTAACATTTAGATATAATGCTGTGCTTTTACGCTTTACAACACTGAAAAGTAATAATAATAATAATAATAATAATAATAATAATAATAATTCATTAATTAAATTCATTATATTATATTAATTATATTAAGTTAAAGTTATATATACTCTATTCATTATATTATATTAATTAAATATAATACATAATTATCATCATTATTATCCGCATTTTAGATACACTGAACTCACCAGATGCTGGTACACCTTTTTGAAAGAAAAGTTTAGAGCAAAAAAAAGAAAAAAAAAGAAAAAAACATTACACTACACCATCGACGAAACTGCCACAACCCTTCTGGGATGGCTAATCAAACGACTTGTTCCTAAATGGCAATCAGCAAAGGCAGGACAAATTAACATGCATTGCAAAGTGACCTTCAGTCTGCTGCTTTGAGTTCACAGAGCTCCTCTGGGACACAGGCCTATCAGAGCATGAATAGTAGGGGAAAGCCTAGGGAATTATCCCTCTCTCTTTCTCACTCACACATTACCTCAATCTCCATCCCTTTTTTCCTTCCACTACATCGTCCTTTTTCTAACCCATTGTTGTTAGCTGAAAGAGATTGTGAGGCTGTTACTCTGGGTATTTCTACACCTGATATCCTTGGAATGCATGTGCTAGAGCAGAAAATACACTTTTTTAGGCGTGAGCATGACATACTTGTCTTATAAGATGATCCAGTATTTTGCCATATCACTTGCTTGATAATCAGTGGCAATTTTTTTCATGTCAGCCAACTCTATAAACACTTAAATATCAGAATAGGAATCAGAAAGTGCTTTATTGACAAATACATTTGCACATATAAGGAATTTGTTTTGGTGACAGAAGCTTTCAGAGACAAAAAAAAAAGTTTAACCTATGGTGGTATTGCACCTATTGCACATCATAATATTGCACATATTTGTATTGCACAATGAGGAGAACATTTAACTGTTTATAAGGCAATCACCTGGGGAAAAATTGTTCTTGTGCCCGGGTGTCCTGTTGATCAGTGCTCTGTAGCGCCAAACATATGAGAAAAATGTTCAAAGAAAAGGTGGCTTGGATGTGAGGGGTTCAAAGTGATTTTCTTCACTCTGGATAGGCTATATCCTGTACAGGTCTTGAAAGGTGACAAGGGAAGCAACGATAATCCTTTCAGCGGTCCGAACCATCCTTTGTAGTTTACTGGTGTCTGATTTTGTATCTGAGCCAAACCAGACATTTATTGAAGTGCACAGGACAGATTCAATGATGCCTGTGTGAGCAGCTCCTGCGGCAGGTTGAACTTCCTCAGCTGGCAAAGGAAATACAACCCCATTTACCAATGGAGTCAATTTGATTGTCCCATTTCAAGTCCTGAGACATGATGGTTCCCAGGCACTGGAATGACTCCACTGTTGCCACAGTGCTGTTCATGATGGCGAATGGGGGAAGTGCAGGGGTTTCTCCTGAAGTCAACAATCATCTCCACTATTTCAGATTCAGGTTGTTGTGACTGCACTAGACAGCCTGCTGCTCAACCTTACGTTTATATGCAGACTCACCAACATCCTGGATGGTGCCAATGACAGTAGTGTCGTTTGCAAATTTCAGGAGCTTGACAGAGGGAGAGAGGTAGAGGTGCAGTCGTTTGTCTAGAGGGAGAAGAGCAGTGGGGAGAGAATGCATCCCTGGGGGATGCCAGTGCTGATGGTGCGGCTGTTGGGGATGAATTTCCCCACTCTCACTAGCTGTTGCCTGTCTATCATAAAGCTGGTGATCCACTGACAGATAGAGCTAGGAACAGAGAGCTGGAAGCTGGGTTAGTATTCATAATAATGATAAAAAAAACTTTAATTTTCTTATTATTTTTAATGGAATTCAACTACACACAAATAAAAAGTATAATACAGTATGACTACTACTACTACTACTACTACTACTACTAATAATAATAATAATAATAATAATAAGATGAATAGGAACCATCATCATCATCGCCATCATCTTCCATTTATCTTTGGGATGTGTGTAATCTTAATCATGTCACACTGAATCCAAAGAATATCCCATGGATGCTGAGTGTGCACAGCAGGGAAACTCCCTGGATAGAACACCAGTCCATTGCAGGGCACCATGCACACATATTCACATGATGTTCCCCACAAAACATAGCTGATTTGCCTGCCACCAATTTTATTGTAGGTGAAAGAAAACCAGTGTACCCAGAAGAACTTATATATCGGTAGAACCTTCTTTTTGGTTCAGGTAACCCTTTTTGAATATCCCATATCCATTAATTGCCCATGTATACTTGTGTATATATAACAATATATGTCTAGAATATTTTACTCCTTTATATTTAGCAATGTGTCTGCATCACCCTTGCCTTCGCCAGCACCACCAGTGGACGGACACACAAGATGCATCTGCCTGTTCCACCATCTATTCTGTGTATACAGGAGACACTGTGCAGAGGAGGGTGAAATTACAAGGTACATAGAGGACAAAGACATTACCATGTCCTGCACCGGTACAACCATCACATGGGGGTTGTGACCTGTCTGATCAGCTTTTATAGTACTACACTGCACAATACAAAACAATGATATAACAATATTTATCAACACTTTTTGCCCATCACTGCCACCAATGCTTTCACTGGGGATGAAGAACTATATGGTAACCTGCCCCATAAAGAGTATATGGAAAAACTCATCAAAGAGCTTTGTGGTGTCCAAAATGGTTATCCTGCACTATTCTTGTTTGCAATGTTTTACCCTGAACACCTGTTGTGTCCAAAATATGCAATAATCTCCAGTTGATATTGAGATATATCTGCTACTCACGATCTGTAAAGCCTTCATAATGGCACTAATCCCACGTGCTGGTTGTTAATTGATGATTTTTGAGGCTGGTAACTCTAAATGAACTTCTCCTCTGCCGCAGAGGTACGTTTTTATGGTATAGTTTAGTATATATTAAGTATAACAGTGCCAAAATTCCTCAAAGCAAAAGAGCATACTGAATCACATGAACTGAAAAAAAAACTTGTCACAAAAAAGCAGTTTGAATTTTTCTGCTTTGAAATTTGATCTGAATGAAAAGAATCTTACAGCATTTATACTGCTTGAAATTTTAGACACTGCAATTTATTGTGGTTGTATATTTCAACTGAAAATTTAATTCAAGCATTTAAAATTCAATGCAATAATATTCACCTTACTAAATTGCTGTTCAAAAATATATTCAATTGTTAAAGATACAATCTTATTAAATATTAAATATTAAAATTCAGGTTGACAAAATGTGAGTCTTCAAATTCAAGTCGACAAATTCAAGTAGAAAAAATTTACGTTTACGACCATACGTTTTGGTCTTGCTTTCCTGGGACGGTCTTCATGAGAGCCAGTTTCATCATGGTGCTTGATGGGTTTTGCAAATGTCTTAAAATGACAACTGATCGTTGTTGTTGTTACATAGTTACCTAACTCCATATGTGTTATTTCAGATTTTTGAAATCCCCAGTATTGTTGTAGAATGTAGAAAATAAATCACCAAGTGATCCCAAACTTTTGAGCGGTAGTATGTATTTCTTTTGCCCTCAAATTCCTTTCTTGTAGGACTTTCCTCTCAGTCACATTCCTGGTTGAAAGGCTCATTATACTGGTCTTTGTCTTCACTGGTGTGAATTACAGCATTGTTAATGATCATTCATGCCTCCTTGCATATGGCCTTTCTAAACAAAAAGTGTCTTAGGAAATTTAAATCACAATACATTTGTTTTCTGTGAATTAGTGAGCAGTATGATTTTCACATTGCTTTGAAAGAAAAACTTGTAGTCTTGTAGACAAATGTTATAAATGGTTTTTGTGGCCCATTCATTACAGTTTTAAATGGGTTTTGTGGCCCTCATTTTAGTGACTCAACTTTTTGCTTTTTCATACCTGTTATTTTCTCCAATACGAACTTGTACATACATGCTGCTAACATGTTATTGTAGCCCAGTTTGTGCTGAATACAGTGTAATTACAGTTTAGCCATTTTTATATGTCATGTTTATAAGTAACTGAAAAATTTGCCAATGTCAGGGCATGTCAAAACTTCTCCAGGTCCCCAAAACACCCGCAGACCCCAGAGAATTTTAATAACCTTTTTTCTCTTAAGATAAAGTTTTCTATGTCTCTCTTTAGTTTCTTGTTATTGAATTGCACCAATGTTTCATCATTTCTGGGCCTTATGGGACCACAGCATCCCCCCAGAGGTCTCATGAAGCTACGCCAAGAGGGGCAACAGGTTACCCCGTTGTTCAAGTAGAACCTAAAATGTACAGTAGGTGGTTTTATTCTTAATTATTTTAATGTTATGACCGATCAGCATATTTGTTATATTGTCAACCAGCACAAGTTTAATTAATAAATGTCATTTGGATAACTTAATTAAAATTCAAGATACATTATATTAAAACATTGCAGGAAATACTATAAACTTATTACTTACTTTATGTCATGAGCATATAGTGAATAGAAAGGATGGTGTTGAGAGTTTAAATACAATGTGCAAGCATTGTGTTAAGAGATAAAAAAAAATAATAATAAAAAATCAGGTTGCATACCCTTCATATTTTTTAAGGTATTGACTGTTAGTATCAGCCAGCAAATTTAATGGTATATTTGTGCATCAGTATTTCTGACATGAATAAGATTATTGGATACACTTTCATCATGCTGATGTGTAAAGACAACAGCTATTTGTTACTATTATTCTGAGTTAGCAATTATAATCATTGAATTAACTGTGTATTAAAACTGAAATTCATTTCTATACCTAAATTATGTAATTAAATGCTTTCAAACAAGGATTAATATGCAATAGAAACAAATTGTCCACACACACATACACATTAATGATACTTCATTTTTTTATCTATACTTCAGCAAATTAGATAGTGTATGAGATTTTTTTGTATTTAATTTTTACAAATATTGTAAGAAAACCAAAACACAGAAACATGTACTCCACTGAATAATAAATATGATTGTAAATGCATCAAGCTAAAATAAAAAAAATAAAAAAAATCACACGATACTGTGCTGAGAATGAATAAAGAAAGAAAAAAAAAAAGAAGCCATTATACACTGAATTAGCTTGTTTTATATAAAAACTTTACAGTAATAAATCTCATTTTCTACAAAAATAATCTTGCTACCTCTTGAGAGGGATGTGGTTTTTGGGCTCTCGTTTGCTGCTTCTGTTGGCAAACTGAGCGTTTGTGTGATACTACAGTTGTTCTTTTTTCTGTTGGAAGTAAATGAACTATACTTAAGAATTGTACACGTGTGGATATGCAGTGTAGTCTCATGCTAAAAAAACAACCGTATTTATTGTAATGAATGAGAGAAATTCTGTTTGATTTCACATGACTGAAAGTATAAGAAAAGTCATGGCTGATATCTAGAGAATATTTAAAGTCATCCTGTAACTGATATTGCCAATAAAATACAGTCACATAGATTGTTTTAAGCAACACAAACTTTTTAAAACTGTGTTTAATATACTGTAGCACGTGTTTCCCGCCACTAATGTCAAAGGTTGTAAGTCAAACACAGTAGAACCAATACAGTATGTGAGCCACTCTGTAAAAACCCAGCTAATTATTTTATTATATATAAACTTCTACATAAAACCATTCTACATATCGTTTTATGTACTGTATCATAAGAAAGACTACAGCTGGGTTTCACAGACTGGGACACATATTTTTAACCAGAGTATCCAGGTTTCAGCAAAGCGTTCAACTGACTATCTCTCAGAAACCACATAAAAGTTCTGAATCTAACCCCTAAAATTCGTGTAGGAGACATGCTCAGCATGGTGCACATGGATCCTAGATACAGTATATAAACCTTATCAAAGTCATAATCCCCTCTTCCTCTCTTTGTAATATACCAATCAGCCATAACTTATTAAAACATTAACATTATGACACCCTAAGTGTTGGGTTTATGGATGCAGTGAGAGAGGACATGAAGTTAGTTGGTGTGAGAGAAGAGGATGCAGAGGATAGGGTTAGATTGAGGCAGAAAAGACAAAGAAGAAGTGTTGGGTTCCCCTTGTGCCACTAGGGTGGCTTTGGCCCCTCATGGCGTGACTCCTCATGGTGTGTGCTGAGGTGTCTGGCACCAGGACGTTAATGGCGGATCCTCTGGGTGATCCACACTAGTGGGTTGTGTGGTGGGGCCTCCATGTATCAGACTTGTTTGTTCGGTGCTTGATCAGATAGGAATCGGGAAAGTTTGAAGGTCAGGTCGGCATGGCTTAAGCCCTTTGCTTGCTGGGCCGTATGTGCAGTGGGCTATGGTGCACTGGGTGCTCTGGTGCCTTTCTATTATGGCCAGCACTAACTTTTTTCAGTGATTTGTGCTGCAGTGACTTTTCTGTGGGATCTGGCCTTTGGTCCCCGTGGCCATGAGTGAACCTTGGGTGTCCATGGTCCTGCTATATAATTGACAATCAATGGTTATGTATTAATGTTATGGCTGATCAGTCTATCTCTTAACATAGAAATGGTTCTTTGTATCATGGATGCAATCTCTACACTTAAACATGGCCTTTAATTTGGAAAAATTTATTAGATTTATTAAATTACTTGCTTGATATATTTATATAAAAAAATATCTTGGCAGATTCAGAGTTTATGCCAAACTAATTTGGTGTGAAAACTGTGCCACTGGCAACCCTACCAATAGAAGCGGTGTGGTGATCACCACCAGTGTAAATTCCTTCCCAGTAAGTCTCACTTATTTCATTAGACTTTTTCTTACTTCATTCATATGAAATAAAAACAAATGTCCCTAATTCGTTAGAACTTGGCTATCTTTTGCATAACATTTTGATTCGCAGGACATTTTCAAACTTGCAAATCATGGAAAGTTTTTGGGAAACCTAAGCTTAGCTTTTGTGATGTTATCTGTTTTAACTTCAGAATATGGGCCATACAAGGTCTTAACCCATTTTTCCATATGGTGGCAAGTTAAAAAATAAAAATTATTTATACTGTATTTTATTTAAACATGTTGCTGTCTGCAAAGTGTGTGGGGCTCAGATTAGTATTCATTTGCTGGTGTTTCATTTATGGCCTTTTGCTTTTAGGCATTTAATCAATACCCATATTAATTATCTCAAAAGCTTCTTATGAGTGTCATCGTCCTACATCTCTGATTAAAGACAATCAGCTCACACAGCTTTTATACATAATGGCATTATGCTCTGTACAGAGATCTCCAGGATTTAATGAAATAAAATAAAACGAATAAACAAACAAATAAATAATAAAGGAAATTTGTGTTTTTAAAAACATGAATTAATTTATAAACATGCAGCACATTTGAAGTCAGTAATAAAGATGTTTCCCCACTTACTGTACATTCATCAGATTATAGAATTAGAAGAAAAAGAAGTTGCAATGCATTTTTGAGTGGTTTTAAAACATTCAAAAATGAAAGAAAAAAAACAGTTTTTATTTAACTGTTAATGTACACTTAAAACTGGTACAGACTTATAGTAAGATAATTTATGATGCTAAGATAATACACTGTTATTTCTAACACAGTCTGTAGAACAGTACATTGCTGACACAAGACAAAATCAGAGCTTTACACTGAGGTGAAAAAGTTCATTAGTATCAGCAAATTACTTCATTTATTGATATAAAATCTTTTTTTTTCTAATACACATCTAAATCCATAACTAAAATGGGGAATCTTACAGTACTACCATTACAAATAATAATAATAATAATAATAATAATAATAATATACTGCTTAGTAGCAGGAGGAATGTATCCTATATTAAATATTAATACATATATACTCACTATATGCTCAAATATAGTGTAAATTTCCCTTTGAGTGTGAACTGAAAGCAATAATGAAAAAGTGCATGAAACATATTATACTGTTGAATGGGATTATGATAAAAACCCATCCACATTTAATCATTTTGCTTAAGATAGAAAAATAAAAAGAAAAGATTATTCACAAGATTCAGTGATTTCTAATTTCAAATTTTATATATATATATATATATATATATATATATATTTCAATTAACACTATTTTTTTTTCTTTTAGAATTCTCCACACTTCTATTATTTTATGTCCTCTTAGGGAGAGTGTAGACTTGTATATAGTTTAAGTAAAAATAATAATAATAATAATAATAATAATAATAAAATAAAAAGGGAAGGAAGTCTTTACAACTGTACTATTTATGTTTATTCCAATTTGTTTAAAATCACACTGAAACTAAATAGAGATAGATAGAGATATAATAATAATAATAATAATAATAATAATAATAATAATAATAATACATTTTGGCTAAGGTTCTATACAAAATTTAGGTTTGAGTGCGGAATGTACCTTTAATTACAATTTTACTCAAAATCATAAATTTTAAATCTCTTGCATTTATATTACATAAACTGACAGACAGATAAATATCGTACCACTTCAATGTACCACTTCATTGTAAAGTAATACATTAAAGTAAATAGATGTAAAATTATTACGCTCCCTTTTTTACTTTTACCCTTTTAGATTATTATACATGCTGGCCTTTTATGATTGTGTATGTACTGATCATTTCTTATAAATAAACATCATTAAAAATGCTCTCTTATTCGATAGACATATGTATAAAAAACCTGTACACAGTTTTTGTCTGGTATTCACAAAGCACAGTAAAGTGTCAATGTCCAACATGCACAGGTACTGTATAAAGCTTAAAACCTTTTTGTGATCGGATGATCAATGTCCCTTTGCAGTGGCGGCCTGGAAAAGTCAGACGTCGATGTAGACAGGAGGTTCTGTTGAGATTCTGACACGTGGATGAGGTTTAATGCATTCTGCATTCAGAGAGGACAAAAGACAGAAGAGGAGCAGAAAGAGCGGTCAGTTGTGTTAAAGACTAAAGTGTAACTCAAGATGGCATACCGAGATCAATGTACTGAAGTAATATACATTTCAACTGCAGCATTAAATATTTGCTCTAACAT
>JAOVVA010000028.1:7402727-7443771 GCA_028565275.1 Leiocassis micropogon | reverse complement strand
TCTACCGATATATTCACAATCTCTCCTCTGAACATGTCCAAACCACCTCAATCTGGCCTCTCTAACTTTATCTCCAATAACAACCCAAAGACACTAAGTCCAATATTGTATCAGTTCCCTCTTTTGCCACCATGGCAGCCGGGGAGAGGGGGGGGTGTTTTCTGTGGTCTATGGCAGATCCTTTGACTGCTGTGGGTTGCAGGATGGGCCCTCTTTGGATCGGACTTGTTTGGATTCAGTTGAATTGAGATCTTTAGAATTTAAAGACTGGGTTAACAATGTTAAACTGTTTGCCTGCTAAGGTAAGCACAGCAGGCTGTCGTACACTGGGTGTTCTGGTGCCTTTCTATCATGGCCAGCATTGACTTCTTTTTTTTTTAGCAATTTGTGCTACATTGGCTTTTCAGTGGGATCAGACAGGATGAGCTAGCCTTTGTTCCTCAGGTGCCCATAATCCTGTCACTGGTTAACTAGCATACAATTGATAATAACTGTTATTCAGTTCACCTGGCAGTGGTTTTTAGTGTTGTTATGGCTGATAAGTATATAGTGATAACAATACATCAGAGGCGGTTTGGCATACTATTTGGAAATTTAATAGCATGTAGTATGGATTCAGGACAAGAACAAATGAATGAATACATATTTAATTCTACTGTGCTCCCTTTTTCTTTCAAACAAACTACATTTCACACTTCAGGGGATGAACCAGGCAGCTGTTTATGTTGGTTATTAAGCAGAGCAAGCACTAACAGACGACGTCTGTGCAGAATGTTCTCACATCATCACATAGTCTGTTATTATTTTGAGGATATAATAGAGGCAGTGAGGCAATTAAAACCCAGAATATCGACATTAGTTTCAGGTCAAATCACAAGGTTAAAGTGTGCCGTCCTTCGGTAAGGCCCAGGTGGTCTGCTGAAAACTCATTAGCCAGATTACGACTCCACTGGAGTGAAGCACACATATGGCGAACATGACTACTGTGGTTTGGACTAAACAGCTTCTTTTGTTTTTTTTAACCTGCAACCGGTCGATGTGCTTGCGTGTATTTGAAGATCTCAGAAATATTTATATTTTAGATTCAGACATTTCTATTAAGATCCAGCTCTGGAAAAAAAAAATTAAAGAGAGCACTGCAATTTACTCCAGAAAACTTCTGGAATGTCATCAAGAGGAGATGGATGGTCACAAACCATTAAGCAAAGCTGAGCTGTTTGCTTTTTTTGCAGAAAGAGTGGTATAAAGTTACCCAACAGCAATATGAAAAAAACTGGTGGAGAGTCAAAACCTATTAAATGCTGTAATTGCATAGAAATGTTTTAGAAATATTTTATTTATCTCATACCAACAACTGCCATTTTTTTAAATAGTTAACATCATACTGTTCCTTACCTATTTCTAATTAAACGTATTGTGAAATGTTCATAAAACATTAGTTAATATTACCACTTATTTTAAAATTGATAAATCAGCAATAAAAAGACACAGATTTACCTGTTATGATGCTTTTCCTAAAAACTCCCCTATGACTGTTTTGTTAAATAATAATTTAACACTGTTGATTATTAGTCTCAAATTATTTGGGGACTCTACTTTACAAGACCCTGAAAATAAATTTTATCAGAGCTTAGAACCAATAAAATAATAAAACTGTATTAAACATACATATGCTTTGAATTAGAGCCCATACTATGGTAAGAATTGGTCTAATAATAAACATAACACATTCTGATCTCAAATCTAAAAGTGCTAGGAATTAATACTAACCTACTTTTAGTATTTCTCTTCTAAACTTCTGAGAACTAGCCTGGCTTCAATACAGTCTAACATTCCAGTCCGTTCATACAGTATGATGCTGCGACTGACCATGCCCAAGTATGCCAGATGGTGTTTGATTTAACTTCTCATTGGTCAGCAGAAAGTTTAAAAAACACCCATTGTGCAGTTATTAGAGAGCATCATAAACTCTCCTCTGTGGCAGTCCATAGCTTCATTTATTTGACACATGAGGATTATTGAGAGCAAGGCAGAAATGATGTTTTCCTGTGGCACCACCACGAAGCATTCATTACTCATTTGCAACAGATCCAAGTCCTGCAGTGATTTAGGGAAGTCTTTAAATTTGAGCAAAAGGAACCACAGGCAGTTATCACTAGAGTAAGAGTGGAAGAACTGCTCGAGCTCAGGGTGGTTATATAATTAATGAAGGGGAAAAAGCCTGATCTTATGGAAAAGTGCACTTGATCCAATAGATCAAAGAAGAAGATGCCTCAGATTTCACTCACATGGACCATGGAGGTTTTGATGACTCTGCTAACATCCAGCCTCCATTCTGCCACATCAGGGTTGTGCTCATCCAGATTGGAGGAAAAGGCTAAAAGATGGGACCTGAAATATTCTGCAATAGAGTACAAATGAATAAATAATAAATAAATTAACAGTAAAAGAAAATTGAGAATAAAATGTATTAAAATAATTAGAAAATTATAAAATAATTAATAAAATGCGACAAATTTTTTTTAATTTGTAAAAAAAATTAAGTTCAATAAAAGAGTCACTTTAAATCCCCTTTTAATTAAACTAGAATTATTTATAAACATTTGTACAGTTTATACAATATTGGATTAATAAGAAGTCACTCATTAAGTACTGATCACTACTTCCTGAATTATTTGGGGTCCATGGTCTTTGTGATCCACACAAAATTGCGAAATTACCACAATAGGTCTAATTACATGAACAATTTATTGATTTTTTACATTTTTTTTGGCTGGGTCCATGGGTTCGGCCGAAACAAAAAGGCTGAAGAACCATTTAGCACAACCTACGTTTGAGGTAATTTGCCTAATGTACAAAAGCCATTTTTGTGAAAGAGCTCTAATACTTTTGGCCAATCTGCACAAAATTGGTGTGAAATTACACCGCCGTAATTTGGCTGTCGGATCCTCCATGCAAAAATATTTAAAATAATATTATCACCACATGTGGCAGAGGGTTGGAGAGGCCATAAGCATAGCATTATTTTTTTAATATTCGTTTCTCCTGGACTGCATGAAAACTGGGATGAAATTTGTACTGCATTTTGCAAATCTGTAAGTGGATTTCAAATAATGACTTTAATTCAGTCAGTCAATTAGTTTCCAGTAGCCTTTTAGTGGGTTTGCATGGAGTCACAATCATGAGATGTTATTCAACTTTGGTTTCTTTATCGTTTTAGTCAATGCCATTGTCACACTCCAATGAAGTTGAAAAAGTTCCCACTGCACCCTAAAAATATCAAACGCAGAGATAATGTGGTCAAAATGGAAAAATGTCCATTATCAACTTTATACTACTACCATGTCCTAGCCACATCCCTGTCAGGTTCTCAATGTGTCTACGATGTTGTCATGTACATGCTTAGGAGGTCTAACAAGATTAACCCAAGTTATTACTATGTCCGATCAAATTGTACCACACTCTAACCGGTGGTTTGGTATGATTACTGCAACATGTGCAGTGCTTTTGATCATGAAGGGATGGTATGAAGAATTGGATCCAGTATTTATAGAACATTCTCTGAGCATGACATAGACACACTGATAACCTGCTGTATAAGTGCCATAAACATGGTAAGCACTACTATGGTAAGACCGTAACATGGACTTAATGCGGTCTTCCACAACATGGCATTGATCTCTCATGGTCATAGCCCAAGCCTGAAGAGGTCATTGTGAGAACTCCACTGATGGAGCAACAATGCAGTGACACTCTTACAGAATGCATCCAATCTTTTCTTCATCAAGCTGCGCCATGCTTGTATGTCAACGAAGTCACTAAGAGGTGTTGTTAGTTATGCCGTTATCTGGTCAATGCCATCAATAGTGTGTGCTTATTAAGTTCTTTCTACATCGTGTTTCAAAAATGTCCTCACCAGGCTTTTTTTTGGAACATGTCCGAATAAAAGTGTAGCAGCTGCACGTCAAGGGGGACAATATCACATAGTTACCGATTTCTACTGCGTTTCTGATAAATTGTTCAAGTTCTTACTGTGTTAAACCAATTTTTGAGGGCATAGTGGGAACATGGCTCAGTGTGATGAGTGTTTAAAATGGCAAGAGCTGGTCTCTATTGGCAAAGAGTGCTTGTAATCCACAGATCACCCTTATGTGTAATGTGTTGGTGTGGCAATGACTAATATCCATAAAAACAGAATGTACCCTCTAAATGAATAAACATGCTTTTAAGTAATAATTGTATAGTTTTCCTTAGATGGTGAAATACGGTGGTAGGTGTCTATACTGTATATAGTATCGTATAATAGCAGTTATTTATTTCCTTTCAGTTCAGAGGTACAGATTTATTTCCACAGGCAAAACAGAGATACAGATTTATTTCCACAGGCAAAACAGAGACTGAAGGCAGAAGAAGAGCATAAAAACAGTATTCCCACATTGGCTAGCTGTCAGGGAGCAGCCACTCACCATGGACTGCAATGGTTTTTCTGTCTTGCTGAATAGTGCTCCCGGCTACCACCTGCACAGTGACAACGTTTATTCCCTCCCGAGGGAAAGTGAAAGCCACGCTCCCCTCCAGTGTGATTATTGGCTGGGGTTGTGGAAGCAAGGGCGAGAAAGAAAAACACATACTAAGAAACTCAGGGACAAAAAGGAATAAGAACACATACCTTGTAAGAACTGCTTGTCAGATTAGGTTAGTAGCAAAACATAAAGATTCACTTTTTAAAAATAATATTTCTGTTACTAGAGTTATTTCCTGTCATTTCGATTTGAAAGTTTTGAAGCGAAATATGAGCGAAAGTTAGATGTTTATTTATGCTTGAATGATTCATAGGTCACTGTGAGACTTATAAATAATAATAAAAAAAATTCCCCTGAAACTGCTCAGGTACAGGGACTAGACTAAAAATGAGAGCCAAAAATGTTCCTTAAGACTACATTATATATATATATATATATAAAAGAACAGTGTGTCTCTTTTGAAGTAAAATATGAATAAATGAGGGGATAGGGGTGGCTCAATACTTTATGTTTATTTGAAATTCACAAATTCATAATAAAAAAAAAATCATTCCTATTGTGCCCACAGAGTGGCAGATACATGCAACTGAATGCAACTACTATGGAAAGGCTAGATTTTTCTTAAGGTTTGTACATTCAACTACTGTCTTATTTCTTTGTCTTAAAAAAAAAGAAAAAGAAAAAGAAATGAAACCATTTTGTTTCTGATGTAGCAATTGGTCATGGCTCGTTTAAACGTGGCAGTGTCTGATCAGTATTAGTACAAATAGATACTCAGAACTATAATAGCAATATTCTACGAATTATGGAAACGAGTGGGTTTGGTACATCACTGCTTAAGCACTAAGCTTTTCAAGGAAAATAAATAAATAAAAATAATAATATTGAAATTCACCTTATCCAAGTATTGCGAAAAGGTGAATTTAATAGGACATGAATAATAACAAAAAAAATGTTTTTAGAGAGAAAAAAATGGTATTTGGAGAGAGAATGGGTTGGATAGTTGCAAAGTTGTTATTAGACGAGTGGAATAATTGTGTTCTGTTGTATAATTATGAAGCATTTGCCATCAATAAACCTACAGTAAATGGTCACGTGATAATGCCTTTGTACGGCAAAATACCACAGGTGATTAGGGTCATTCAATCAGTTGTGGCCAGTTGGTGGTGATGAATTATTCAAATAAATAAATAAACAAACAAATAAATAGGCCGTATTTAATTAAACATAGATACCCAAACCCAATCTTTGAATGATCAGAATTCAAATCTTCATTCACTCTGAACACACACACAGAAATACTTTATAAAACAAAGATAATAGAATTTATTAACTATTTAAAAAAACAAAACAACAGGAAATGTCATATACTTTTCATATACTGTATTTTTCAATATAAAATTTAGTTTAAATTCAGCAGTTATTAACATTTTAAAGCACTCTAATATCCTTCAACAATAAGGATACAGTAAGATGAACATATTTCTTCTGATATTTATTTTTTGGAAGTTTCTATCCATTGATGATGGTCTTACCCAGTGTTTTCCTCGAGGACCAGGTTTGAGAACCACTGGCCTAACTGACCAAAAATTCCTGATTTTTTTCAATGTTCAGCTAATCTAACTTACCTTTTGGTCTACTCAATTTGGTCTTCTGCCCATTCCCACCCGCTAGCTAGTTCTGGTTAGCTTTTGTTTGTTTTTTCCATTTTCCCATAGAGTTACAAATCAAAATTTTCCACAAAGAACTGAAATAAACCCAAGACCCACTTGGAGCCATACAGAGCTTTTTGCATTTTGATGCATGGAGGCTGAACGAGAAGGTACCGCATTACCTCTGAGTAATTCCCAAACCACCAGATATAGGTGACAGTTCCTACTTGGCTCGGCCACAGAACCACTGTCAGGTTGACTTCCTTATTTTTCACTGCCACAAATGGCGCAGAGAGATGGATATACTCCAGCTGACCTACTCCAAAAAGAAACACAAAGAAAGAGTAAATAGAGAGAGGGGTTAGAAAAAGAGAAAATGAAGTCATAGATAAAAAAAACAAGAGTCTGGGTTAAAAAGAAATTGTTTACAGGACATAGTAAGAAAAAAAAGCGCAGTATCCAATATATATTCGCAGCTATTCTACCCAGGGAGTTCCTGCTATCTGTAAAAGACTTTTCCATCTCCTTTGCTTCAAAGACAGCCATTTCTGTTTCCTAAGCTTGGCTGGATTGACTGATCTGAAGACCAGGGCCGTTCTCTAATCAATAACACAGCGCTGTGACATCTCTCTGCCTCGACATGGCAGTAGTGGTCAATTCGGTCAGAGGTAACGACAAGAGAAAAAGCACCTTACACTGATTATGGTACCTATGATTTCTGATCAAATCAGCACGACCTTCATGTCAAACTACAGCCTGACATAAATCAGCAGCAAAATGTTCTAACAGCCTGCGAGAAAGCACAAATCAATATCCTATACTGTATTTAAACTACTGAAAACTTGATGTGTTTCTAAATTAAAAAGCAAGGATAACTTTTATATTTTGATATTTGCACATGGAGGCTGAGAAAAGTATGGTGTGCCAGATTTCAGATCTACATTTGCACTAAGATACCGTATGTTACTGTTAAAGGTTATAGGTGCTGGTTTATTTTTAAAAAATGCTGTACATAATAAGAATACCAATATCAAATAATCTTCGTAAACTGAAAACATGCAACAAATCATGGGAAATATTGCCTAAAGTTACCTTTTCTATTTAACACATACTGGTTGCTGGTACTCAATTTGGTCTTCTGCCCATTCCCACCCGCTAGCTAGTTCTTTCTCATCATACAATAAATACCAAACAGGGAGGATGATGTTTCTCTGGGACATTTAAAGCCATATTTATTCTCTTACTCATTCTTAGCTATTGAAGTTATTTCACAATGTAAAACATTCATAGGAAAGCACTTTAACTTACAGACGCTAGTCTTAATAAATAGCAATTGCACGTCAGCTTGAACTAGGGACGAAGTTAGTGATAATATAGACATTATAAAACTGCTGGGGGAAAAAAGTAAAAAATAAATTATAACCAAAAGCTTTAGAATGATAAGAAAAATTGAGCCTCACGCAAAAAAATTTTCTCTTATGTTTGATAAGTTCTACATTTTTCTTATTTTGTTACCCATAAATTCATTTCATTCCTTACCCATTCATTTCTAGGGTTCATCAGTGTTTTCCTATTTTTGCTCTTCTCTTAGGTAAAAGAAAATGTTTTAGCCGTGAAACCACCCTCTTTTTCTACAAACTGTTTGTCCAATGCATGAAACAATTAAATTGTGAAATATAAAAAAATTCGTCATAATCAAATCTGGATTATTATATGTTTTAATGTACTTATAATGATTAGAGCATGGTGGGGTCAGGGTTAGAGTCCTGCCTCGGGTCTGTATGTCTGGAGTTTGCATGTTGCCCCCGTGCTTGGTGGGTTTCCTCCGGATACTGTGGTTTCCTCCCACAGTCCAAAGAATTGCCCTGTAGTGTTTGAATGAGTGTGTGTGTGTGTGTGTGTGTGTGTGTGTGCGCCCTGTGATGGTATGGCTCCCTGGCCCCTTGCCCAAAGTCTCCTGGGATAGGCTCAAAGGCCCCATAACCCTGTGTGTAATATAAGCAGTATAGAAGATGAATGAATAAATGAATGAATAAATTAATAAATTAATATATTATAATATAATGTTGGTTAACTGATCTATGTAAAGACTATGGGTGCTTGTGCATTTCAACTGGCTTACGCAGAGACCGCACTTTAGCGATCTCACAGATTTGATGAGATGGATGAATGGATGCTGAGCATTTTCGGATTGACACGAGCGCCCTGAAACATAATTATGCAGACCAATAACCATTTAAACTGTTATTAAAAAATAAATAAGTAAATATATAAATAAAGAAATAATCCCTGGACTTTTTAAAACTGTAACACAGCAGATGGAGGTTGTGCCCTCACTCCATGCGCTCCATTAGACCACTTTTTTATTTAATTTTTTAAATATACTTTCCTTAACCGTGTATCCCTTGCTGACATAGCATTCACAGCATCATAGACATAGATCTTTTGCCATTGCTGCATTTTTGATTTACCTGCAATTCCAGGGTTTAGGTTAATTACAAAGTACTTCAATTCCATTACTGCTGTAGTTCATCTTCTAACTACATTTCTTCCGGTAGCATCTCTCTAATTCTTGTGCCCGATTTACACATGGCACAACATGCACCCTTATAGGGCATTAGCTATGCTAATTTCATGCTAATCCTACTGTAAGATAATCCTATGTGGCTCCCATGTAAGATCAAGGGGGATTAATCATTCAGCTCCACTGAGTAAGAGCAGACTGGGATGGTTAAGGATGGTCGCTGGCCCTGGTGTTGACTTCTCTTATGTTTTCTTTTAACAGAAAATTAAGAGAATATTAAAGCGTAATTTAAGAGAATTTTGACACATGAGGCCCATTCCCTTTCGTGAGATCTCACAAAAAGGTTTGTGCCCAAATGTGTGAGAGTATATCTTGGTCAGTGTAAGAAATGTCAAAAGTGTAACTGCTAGAAAGTTGCATCTATTATTATTATTATTATTATTATTATTATTATTATTATTTTAGTATTAAGTACTCTTTGATGTTTATTTCTTTGTAGATCTAATGTAAACAATATGTATACTTAGGATAGTTATATGCTTACCATATGTTTCCAACAGATCACACCTTCTGCATTATGACCAGTTATAATGCCACATGATAAACCTTTATTCATTGATCCGAGTTGGATTTTTGCGAGATCTCGCAAAAAAAAAAAAAATTTTTTCTTCTCCATATTTTTTTACTCCTCTCATGCTACTCCTCCCATGTAGATTTTAGTATAAACCTATTGGAAAGACTTTACAACTGCTAAAAAGAAAAAAATATTTATATCAAAATATAGTAAACCTCATTGCAAATTAAATTCATAGCCAAATAAATAAGGGGAAAGCGGGAGGGGCATTTTAACAATATAGTACATACTGTACTGTACATACTAAAATAATAACCACCCAAAAGTGCTGTGTCAAATTAATAAATTAATTAGATGTAGAAAATTAAATACATTTTCTACATCTACGCATATCCGTACTTACGCTCTCTGTATCTGTGCCTTTAGTTCACAGTGAGCTCCATGTACAGCTCCATTGAAAGTAATTGGTCTTTGCTTTTAAATCTGCTCTGCAAAATTATAGAACAAGTGTTTCTGGATGGGTAATGGTTTGATTCACTTATATAAAACAGCCGCTTCGCACCTTAGTACTTTCCTCTGTCTAGTTTTCCTCCATTATGTGTATTTTATGTGATTTTCCTATTACCGCAATAACTATTAGCTTCTATAGCTGTGTAATATTTAACGTTTATACATTATATAATTTACTTGATGTATTTCTCATTTTATTTCTTTAGTCATGTTTTTGTGTGTATTTATTCTCTCTTATATAGTAGGTTCTGTTTTATTATGCTATTTTTATTTCACATTTAGTTTTAGCTCAGGGTTTAACAACTGACAGAGCATACATATTTCTGAATTGTAATAATAATAATATATTTTTTTATAATTATTATTATAATTAGTATTATTATGAAAGCATGATAAAACACACACACGATCATTAGACTCATGCCTTTCTCTTCACTATAGCAACATTTGACAAGATACCTCATTCCAATTTCGGGTCAGATGACGTGTAACGTATATATTTGGAGATTGGCTACAGATTGAGCATTTAAGGATACATATGAACAGTTCATTAGGAATAAGATGAAACTTCTTAAACATAAACAGAGTCAGGAACTCACAAGTAACGTGTAAGAAAAGAACCGCCGTCTCGAACCCCATGCTGTTCTCAGCGGTTGCGGTCACTCTGTAGATTCCCACGTTTTTATAGATGTATTTAATCCCATCCTCAATAGAGCTCACGTTGGAATATGTGATGCTGTGGCCGTCGCCGAAGTTCATGGTGATACTCGTCCTTGATCCGTCACCCTGCCATAAACCGGGAATGATAGTAATCATTTCAACATCAAATAAGCTATTGCGTTGGGCATCCATTAAAAATAAAATGTCAAGTGAATTTTCTCTTGCAGATTTCAGTGAGCACTTGTCAAGCAGAGTTACAGTCTTTCCTTTGTATGCAATGACATGATTTAAGAAATAATCAACTCTGACAGAAGACAGCCTGTTGTCTGGCTCAAAATCTTTGAATCCTTGAAGACAAAAAATGAATCAAATCAAAACAAAACAAACTACCAAAAAACACAACAAAAAGCATTTATGGCTATGACCTAATCTATAGTACTATAAAACTTGCTATTGTTTAAACCATCAGACCCACTTAGTAAAAAAAAAGTGAACAATTATTGGCAAAAACTAAGTAGACCATAATCGAGCGGGAAAAAAAGATCAGATAGCTCAGAGGAAAGATAAAAAAAAATGCAAAGCCAAAAATTATATTAGTATGGTCATAGCTAGTGATTAGCATTAAGAGGAAAAAGCAGTACATTAGGGTTGCATTAGGTGAAATGCTACTCAAGTTCATGTTTTTAGTAGCCATCCAAGCTAGTCCTCTAATAGTGGTTGAAAGCCACTTAGCTTTGAGCAAATGACTGTGTCCAACTAGCTCAATGGTAAAATAATATTTTGAGTGAAGTTGGCCTGTACAATGTAGTGATAAATCACCTGCTCTAGGAAAACGAGGAAGGTGACATTGTGGCCCAGTGTGGCTGTGAGTTTTCCATCGCTGGTGACCAGGTGGAGACCTTTTGGTGCCTGGCTGGGGCATGGCCGCTTACGGGCCATGTACAGGTCCACCACACCGCCCGTGCAGTTATTAGACACCACCTTTCTATAGCTACACACATTCAAAGAGACAGAAAGGTAAAGACATGAACAAAACATCTATAAATGCTGTACAGATATTTGTATTTAACGTGATTGGTCCTTGAAAATATTTGCCAGGTGGCCATATGTAATTTATAGTAGAATTTAGTCAGAATATAGTAAAATTTATCTACTTCTGATTGCTTCTGTTTGGAACTTAAACATATGGTTAAACCTTGGATTGCGAGTATAATTTGTTTTGGAAGCGTGCTTGTAATCCAATGCAGTTGTGTATAAGGGCAAATTTCCCCATAATAAATAATAAAAACTCGATAACGATTCATTACACAACCCAAAAATATTCATATAAAAACGATTCATACAAAATATGAAGTAAAAATGATTCTACTAACCTACACTTCAAATTAACCTACACTTTACCTTGAAAAAGAATCATTGCTGTAGTGATTGAGATCAGAGAGAGGAGGGAAGGAGGAAGGGGGCTACTGTGTAGGATGACTTTCATATGCACACACGTGCGCACACACACAGACACACAGACACACAGACACACACACCAGTTTCCTGACAGTGACTCTCACTTACGCAAGCGCACACACACACATACAAACACAAAATAAAAATGCGCACACACAAGTAGTCACATTATATGTGCGCACAGAGATTGACGATACTAATGACAGACGCGCACTGAGATTAAGCATGGGACACGATTACCCACAATAATTTTAAGACCTCGCTCGTTTACTGAGTTAAAATTTATGTGTATAAATTGAGGTCACTTAAACTGTCATGTTTTACCGAAGTTGAAGTGGCCTATCAAACCCCTTTGCCATACTGTATATCATTAATATTGACCTAATGGATCTAATGGTCTTATGGCTGAACAGGCTCAAATACCCACAACCGCACCCCAAATCTAGGGGAAAGCCTTCCCAAAAGAGTTGAAATAATTCTCAGAGCAAAAGGGGACTAAACCTGCAAAGGGAAGTTCATTAGGCACATATATGTAGGAGAGATGCTCAGGTGTTCACAAATCTTTACCATGACCATATAGGGTATGACAATATTTATGAAAAGAAGGCTGTGTGAAGACATTCAAACTGATTTTCTCTATACTCTACTCAGAATATTTTAACAGGTTTTTCAAAAACATCCAGGGATATTGTAAATGTGAGCATATTTTGTGCACTTTAAAGGATGACACGATTTAATTAATAGTGTCATATTAATATACACTGCCAAAAATATTGCCATTTCAGAAGTGTCAAATTATTGGGCTGCATCAAGCAAAGAAAAAATGAGATTTATTGGAAAATTACTGGACTGGGTTAAAAACCCTTCAACACATTGGTGTTGGATAGTGCCGGACTGTCAACCTTTGGAAGAAATGTGATCGGAAGAAAATCATGAATGGAGATCACTTAAACATTTGGTGACGTTACATAAAGCATAAAGATTAGACTTTGAAACAATGGAAAAAAGGTCATGTGGTCTGATGAGTCCAGATTGACTCTATTCCAGAGCGATGTGCGTGTCAGGGCAAGAAGGGAAGTGCATGAAGTGATGCTCCTACTGTATCATGTATTGTGAACACTGTACAAGCCTCTGGAGGCGGTGTTATGATCTGGGGTTGCTTCAGTTGGTCAGGTCTAGGCTCAGGAATGTTATGTGGCAAAAAAATTAAGTCAGGTGATGACCTAAATGTACTGAATGACAGGGTATCACATCTAAGGAGTTTTTCCTTCCTTTATGGCACAGGCATATTTCAGGACATAAGTTGTGAAAAAAGTGATTTTGGGAGCATGATGAAGCACCTGGCCACCACATTTTTTGTGGTCTGAGGTTGTACTTGGTGCTGAAACAACATACGAAAGAGCAGAAGCAGAAGCGTTTGGATATCAAGAAACAAAATGTTGACCAGTTCTCTAAGAAAGGTGAAAGTTTCTTAAAGAGAATCGTTAATGGTGACGAGACATGGATTCATCACAACAAGCCTGAGAGTAAACAGCAGAGTCTGGAACGGAAACATCCTCAATCGCGGACCGAGAAAAAGCTCAAAAGTTAACCATCAACTAGAACATTGGTGCTTACAGTTTTCTGGGCCAGTATTGGAACATAATCAAGAAAAAGGTTTAACAATCAACAGTGCTTGTTAAAGTGCAAAGTACTGAAGAGCTGAAGCCTAAACCTTCTCTTAAACACAGAAGACTGCTATCCTAGGGCAATGTGATCTTGCATGAAAATTCACATCATACTTCTGCCCACACTGCCAGCACTTTCTGCAAAAAAAAGCATCCTCCCTTTATTCCTGATCTTGCTCCACCTGACTTTAACCTGATTGGTCCCCTGAAAGCAGAGCCCTACCTAGACAAAGATTAACTTATGATAAATAAGTGAAGACAGCGGCTCAGCTTAAAGTTCAGCCTAAAACAAATTTTAATGAGGGAATATAAAAGCTGGTTGACAGATGGACAGAGTGTATTGAAAAGCAAAGAGATTGGAAAGTTAATTAAAATAAATTCTACAGCCAGAGGGGGTGAAAAAGTGTATTTTAAAAATAACAGGGTTATCTTTGAAACTAAAAAAAGTTTTTTGTTCGTATCATATTATTTATAAGATAATGCTGATGAATGCTGGTTGGAGAGGCCCCGTGAAAATTTTTGCCTGGGGCCCCAACAGACTATATTGTAGAATCAACTTGATGTTTGGCATCGCGTGTAACTGAGACATGTCTCTGTTCTACTAAAACTCTACCTGAGTAACTTATCTGCAACTCTCTTGATAACTCAAAGTCTGTAGTTTCGTCTAAGGGAATACTGATGTGTGCACATTTTCAGCATTAAATCCTCCCTATGTGCACTTAACTCAACTCTGAATCCCTTCCAACATGATTTCCAGCTGCCCAATCAGCAGTTTTGTTTTAAAACTCACATTTTTGTGCTGTTGTCATGAAAATAGCTGTGAAAAGTTGAGGCATTAAGCTCAAGCGTATGCTATATACGCAAAGCAATCTCGCATAATCTCAAATAAAAAAAAAGTTGACACTTTTGTGATGTCTTGTGGAGTGATACATCCTAAATATATTTAACTCAGCTGGAGAAAAGCGCTGCTCCCTGGGAAGAATTTAGGCAACAAAAGATGATTTGGAAGCCTAAAATAGGAGCTGAAGTCTTATTTCTTTAGACGTTGTGTATTAGTTTCTGAACGGCAACCATGGTATGTTTAAAACAAAGAAATAAAAAATGGGGAAATAAGGAAAATTAAATATTTTTTTTATTTAGAGCATGAAGGGTTTTACTGTTATAGGGTTAAGCTGTTGCATACTGAATATGGTCAAACTAGCATTTTAGGATTTTAGGACATTTTTATGAAAGTTACACCCAACACTAACTCCATCTTTCCATGCATCCATCCATCCTTACCTCCTATTGTTTCTTTCTAACTTTTGCTATTATAACTATAATATATATATATAATTAATATTATAACTATTGCTCCCTGTCTTTCGTGTTCCCTTTATATAATTGTCCCTCTTTTTTTCTTTTGGTTTATGTATTTTACACCTTTTATTTTCATGTTTCTCTTCCCTCTTCTTGCCCAAGTGGTCTTCTTTTTTTTTCTTCACTTTTATTTTTCAACTGTCCATCTGTCTTTTTCCTTCCTTTCTTTTTTCTTTTTCGTACTTTACCTTTTTCATTTACCTTCCTTCCTTTCTTCCTTCCCTCCCATATTTCCTTGTCTTTTTTCTTTTCTTTTTCCTACCATTTGCTTGGTCTTACCCCTGTACTGTCTTTGCCTGTTTAGTGGATATACAGTATATATTGGATAAAACACTATATATATATTTTTTTTTATCAAATACATTTACAATACACTAATTGTTGCACTTTTGTTCTTTCTTCTTCTATTTTATCTTTTCCTTTGCTTTCTTCGGGGCTATCGGGGCTAGTTTTGGCTCCTAGCAACCATGCAACTGTTAATTTGTTTTAGCTAAACATAATCATGTATGTCTTTCCCGCTTATCCGAGAGGCTTCATCAGCTTATAGTTTTATCCTTTGAAGATGCTTCACTTTAAAGCTAAGGCTATTCAGATCTATAAGGAATTAAAAACGACTAGCAGTAAGAAGAGTAGCATCTGGTAGATTTATCTGTAGATCCCCATCCTTTTCGTATTTATAAAAAACAAGTAGTCTTTTACACGCTTACAATCTTTCATTTTTTTAATTTGGGGAAAAATATTTACAGGGAGGCTAATACTGTATTTCCTTTTCTTTTGACTTAAATGGCCGTACTGTAGAGAAACAGGCTGCTGTGAGAAACTGATGAGAGAAAAAGTGCTCACCCGGTGCTGTTGAGAAAAGTGTGGCCTGTAATGCAGCTCCTGGACATGGAAGAGGGATGAAACCAAAATGCTGGTGTACATCGCCCATCTGTTCTTCGTTCATAGCCATAATCACTGCAAACACACACACACACACACACACACACACACACACACACCTAAGCAGTGCAAGAGCAAACAAACCTTAGTAAAATTGTGCACACGGTAAACATCATTATAGAAGTCTCTCTTTTTTTCCAAAACCTGATGTAATCCATCAAACAGATTTCATCTAGCTTCTGCTGCTACTTTCTTATGTTCCTTACATAACGCCACTGACAAGATGAGATTGTCTCTAATATGAATGATACTTTCTCACGCCACAGATAAACAACAGATCACAAACTCGGCTGTGTTTGTCTTTTTGACCAAGCATACAACCCAGACAGGCTTAAGCTGTTTGTCCTACAATTAAAACCCAATGTGACTGCTCAGCCCCAGACGATGGGGACAAATTGCAGCAATTACAGTGACACACTACACAGATGCGGCTGCGTTGTGATAGTTAATGAAAGCTATTACACTCTCTGATTAATGTCTTTCGGCGGGCATTCTGAATAGCGTTTGCCCCATGGGGTCTTCAGATTTTGGGATGTTAGGAAAGCGACATTAATTCTGATCATTCATAAGAAAATGAGCAGACTGGTGTTCCAGTCAAAAACTGGCAATTCAGGGTAAAGGTTCAGAACAGATTGAAATTTTTTACAGATGATGTGAGGGATGTAAGAAACTCTTATTTTGTAATACAGAACCAGCATACAAACACAGAATCAGATGATTCCCAAATCCTTATCATGACTGACCTCTTTACACAGACTGCAGTTTCACAGTTGGCTAGTTTCCGTTTAGTGGAAGCAGACTCGAAGCTAATCTAGCTAACCTTTCCTGAAACGCTAATCAAACTGGTCTAGGCATGAAGGTGAATCCGTTTCTCTTTTTTTGTTGTTTGTTTATTCATTTGTGTTTCAATATGCTGTACTTCACATTCCGTATTATCATTATTTAATGCAGTGATTACAAAATGCAGTAGAAGGGAGGAAAAATGTATATCTCAATTCTTTCTTTACACAATTTTCACACAAAAATCAATGCACAAATGCATGAGTTTATTTTTAATTTTTTTTGTTTGTTACAACGCCACATAACAGCTCATTCACATTATGAAGCATAAAAAACCCAACGACATGATTTACGTAACATAGATTTTTTTTTGGCCAATGTACACAAGGTATACCGCTCAAAAGTTTGGGATCACTTGCAAATTTTTTGGTTTTTGTTTAGTGATTTATCTTCGATATTCTACAACAATACTGGGGGTTTCAAAACTACAAAATAACTTGAATGGAATTAGGTAATTATTTAACAACAACAATACCAGTATTTTAAGACATGAAGGTTCTTGTCGAGTGCATTTGCAAAACCCATCAAGCACCATGATGAAACTGGCTCTCATGACCATTCCAGGAAGGCATGACCAAAACTACCTCTGCTGCAGAGGAGAAGTTTATTTACCGTTAGTTACCAGTCTCATAAAACACCATTTAACAAACAACACCTCAAATTAGAGCCGTTATGAAGGCTTTCCAGATCCTGAGTAGCAGATACATCTCAACATCTCAATATCAATTGTTTAAAGGAGATTACTGCATATTTTGGATGCCTTCAGTATTGCTTTACAATGTATACTGTAAATGAAATTCAATTCAAAAATAGAAAGTGATCCCAAACTTTTGAGCGGTAGTGTATATTCTATCTAAACCACTTTCCTAGTGAGCCATAGAGGCATTGGGTAAAGTTTAGAGGAAATAAGTGAATGTTACAGTAGCTATATATTTTAACATACTGTAACTAAATCAAACCTGCATTAACCACTTTAAATGTCAATACAAGGGTATACTTTCCATTTTATGAGTCAGAGAGACAAAAGATGTCCCTATTCAGTAGAGGAACCTCAAGCAAGTTATAAAGAGAATTGTCATGTCAACTACAATTTGAATCGCATATGAATTACGACAAGATATAAGACTCGGAGGTGGACTGAGGATGCAGATGTAAAGGGGTCTGCAGACAATTTAAAATCCAAAAGGCTAAGGCAGGCAGGTAGCCAAAACACAATCTCAAACAGTAAACAGGACCTGAGGGTCGGATAAGGTAAAACTAATCCAGGATAAACAACACAGCAAGGCAGTCAGACATAACACAAGCTAAGAACTTACACAAATGCTACACATGGCAAGCTTTTGCGAAAGCTAACATACCATCTGCTTAGATTAACTTAGATTAGATTAGATTCAACTTTGTCATTATGCAAAGTACATGTACATGAAAATGCAGTTATCCTCAATCCAGAACTGCAGTAAAATTAAGGTATATGTTAATATGTACGGGGATGTAAGCGTCATATGTACAAAATTATATTGTAATATACATGTACAGTATGCTATATTACATTGATTGTGCAGTACTCAACAGGATATAACATGCTCAACACGATACACATATTTACATACTGTACATGTAAAAAATGTCTGAATAATACTGTATATCCACAATAAATATGGGTGAAATATGCATACCAACATATTTAATACAGTAGTGCAATGATAAATTATGGATGGTGCAAAGACGCATAGTACGATATAGACTGGAAGTGACGGTGCAGTAGTGCAGTGTAGTTAACATTCCATGATCAGCTGTTCAGTACGGAAACAGCCAGAGGGAAAATATATTTTTCAGTCTGTTTGTGCGGGCGCTGAGGCACCTGTAGTGCCTGCCTGATGGGAGAAGGATGAATAGTCCATGATTGGGCTGAGAGGTATCTTTGATAATGCCTTTTGCCCTTTTAAGTACTATGAAAGTTACCAGGAAGCGATCGGTTGTGAAACTTGTGATAGAGGTCTCTGCTGACAGGAAAGAGTGTAATCTGTAAGCTCATATTACAGTTGTACATTCGGGATCTAGCCAGTGATTACACACTGGAGCTAAACTGTATTAAAAAATCATTTGAGAAGCACATTATACAGTAGCACCCTGAATTGATATCACTTTGAGCTACTGTACAGTATAGGGGGGCTTCAAAATTCCCAGCATTAGAGATAGTCGTTAAAACACTATTTTTCTTTTTCTTATAATAATAAGATAATTATATAATTTAAATCCACAACAAGTGATTAAAGTTTTTTTTCCCTAGGCTCCAATAGTGAGTCTCTGCATTTGAACCAGCATCCATGTGATCAATATAAAAAAAAGTTGTAATACACTACTGCACTATTTGTAATGTCATATAAATGCACTTTAAGTGCAAGAATTGGACTACTTACCATTCAAAATCAGATTCGGTGCACTCACAGGGGTCTGAAGTCACGATGGAGGAGAGGATCTTACCCGTCACACACTTGGCCATTGGCTTGAGCTTCTGATAGATTCTCTTCACACCCATAAGGCAAGGCTCACCCTGCAAGATTGTTATTTTGTAATAAACTCAGCAAATCCTGTTTACTTCTCTTATAAATAATTACCATTGACGAAGCAAGCATGTATCCTACTGAAACAAACAGAAAACACTGTTCCCCCTTCCCTCTCTCTCGCTTTCCTTTGCAGGTGTCCAGTATGCAGTTACGTTTTATATATATTTAAATACAGAATTAATAAAAAAAGTACTATTGTGTCAAAGAATATGATCAGTTTACTCTAGTGATGGGAAGTTTTAATCATTTTAGTGACTCGGCCATTTGAATCTCGTTCATCAAAATGAATTTTTTTTTTTTAGTCATTTAGTTCATTTTGTTTTTTTGCTCAGAAATGAAATAAAATGTTACATTTTCAATGCACACAAAGTGCATCACCACCTGTCATATATGGGGCTTAGCAGAGAAGAGTTCAAGGTTCTTGATTTGGCCTCCATTTTTCCCCAAATCTTAACGTGACCGGGCATCCATAGAATGCACTCGACAAACAAGTCTAATCCATGCAGGCCACACCCCACAACCCACAGCATCCAAAGAATCTGCTGTATACATCCAGGTTCCAGACATTACAGCACACTCCCTCAGGGGCCTGGTGGAGTGTGAAGTCATGCACACAATATTGGGCTTAATGTTTTCTGCTGTAATGTCATGGCTGACACACACACACACACACACACACACACACACACATACACACAAATTTGTTTCTTATAATAACCTTTTGTTTTTCCTTTTATGCGGAACTTAAACCATTGTTCCAAACCCAGCTATTTTGCTTTTGCCCACTGAATGAAAACAATTCTTTTTGAAAGTCCGGTCCATTTATCTTCTTCTGTCACATATAGCCTGGCTTTATTTGAATTTTTTGCATTTATCAGAATTAGTGCTCCAGCACTGGACAAACTGAAGAACTCACACATTTATCATCCTTCGAAATTGTGCAAGAGGGTAAATACATACAAATTGTATTTATTCTAATTTACAAGTTGCTATACCAATAAACCAGGACTGTTCAAAACACATGATGCAATATCCCTATACTTTTCTCCATAAGACCATCTACATTGACTTTACCATGTACTGTATGGTTTAATACTAAATTTTTATTTATTTATTTTTTTTTTTTTGTGTGTGTGTGTGTGTGTGTGTGTGTGTGTGTGAACATCATCTTCATCCTTAGTTTTATTAATAGAAGTAATTGCCCACAAACTTACAGAAACAATAATTTTAGTCTTATTGTAATCAAATAATTGAAACAAAAACATAATGAAAATGTAACCATTGATTCAAATTTTATAAGCAGCCATGTCCATATTTATTAATAAATGTATAAGCTTGAATCCATTTTGTCAATATTCAGTTACTCGTGTGTGGAGATATGTGAACATACAGAATTCAATCGCAGCTAAAAAGCTATTTTATTAATATTAATATATAGTGCTACTGCACAGTTGCCCTTTTTCATCAAAGTTTAATTGTAAACCTGTTCGTATAACAAGTCTATGTGAAATTGACTCTGTTTCAGTCGAATCAGTTTCTTTATTCATCAGTTATATCTTTGGTGTAGCTCATCTCTGGTCAAAGTGCACACATGGCAAATGTGGGAGTTTCTTTTTTTTATATAAATTGCATGAAATTGGATCTCTATTAACCCATTAGTTCTTGGCTTTACATAAAATAGCTATAACTATCTGCAAATGAAGTTTGAAACACCTACCATACCTCCATAATGGTCTGTGAAGAAACCTTAAATTTAACATTTCTTTATAGCCTGCTTAATGGTTTAGAAACTATGGTCATTCAATTGTGCAACTTGTTTCATATTACTTTTCATTATATAAATAAATCGAATGTCTGCTTAGTAAAAAAATTAAAACACCTTTGTGGAGTATTTAAAGGCAGATAAGAGACAAACCAAGCAAGGTATACAAAGTTGTTCAAAAAAGTTAAAATACATGGCTAGGCCAAGTAAAACATTGACTAAATGATGTGTTTCAGCTCACACAAGCCCTTATCAGGGTACAAATGTCAGGGAATAGTATAGTATGTCAATATCTAGTGACATCAATCAAGCAATTTAATTCTATTATTAATGTTATTATTATTATTATTATTATTATTATTATTATTATTATTATTATTATTATTGTTATTATTATTATTATTATTATTATTATTATTGCAGGGGGTTTTTTGCTCTCTAGGGGATGTATTTCTTGTTTTTCCTTTGGTTCTCTTCATTTATATGTTCTTGACAGTTTTCACTTAAGTTATATTATAGCATTTATTTTTGTCCTTCAATTACAGTATGTATGTTTCCTGACCCATGATGAAGGCTCATGTGAGCTGAAACGTGTTGGTTAGTCTGTTTTTCACTTGGACCAATACAAGCTTTTTAACTTTTCATACAAGCCTTGGGACTAAGCAGATATATACGTCTTTATTTATTTATTAATTTATTCATGCGTCTTTTCCTTTCCCCAAAAAGCATGTGTATTTTGTTCATCGAAACTGAGGATTCCACACAGCACCCCTTAGCTCATTTTATTCTTCACTTTTCATTATAGTTTCAACAGTATCATTACTGTGCAGCTTGGATAAATAGGAACCATCATGGTTACTTGCTTCTTATAAGACGCTACTATTTTTACAGACCTTGTATATGGAAAAGAAAAAAGGCTCTGACCCATTCCTTCGAGTCTCTCCTTCATTATTTGAAATGTTTGCTAAGGGAAAGTTCAAATGCCATGATTGACACAGGAGATGACGAGAGGAAATCAGCAGCCAGAAGCAGCCTGGTATGCCTGCCCGCTCTGATATTAGAGTAAAGCTTTTAAATCGCTCCCATGTTCCCTAGGGCCTGACCATGTGCTGGACCTAATCTGTCTGTACAAATCGGAAGGAAGGGCTGGAAAACATACCAAAACAAATGTTGCTCAAAAAAAAAGGAAAAATAGCAGTAGTGATCCTATGAATTGTAATCCTTAAACCCTTAAAATGGTGGTATATAACAAACTCATTAGCAAAAAAAAAAGAAGGAATAAACAAATCAAAGAGCGACACAAGTGCAAATCAGAAAATGCACCAGCAAATCACACAAACACAACAGCATTCACTTGCTGTGTTCTTTGGTGCGTTTTTTGTTCTGATTTGGGTTTTTCTGTCTTGTTCTGGCGTTTGCCGTCTTATTTTTTGTGTTACTGTTCTCTTTTTGAAGATTTCTTTGGTGTAGTGATTCTGTTTTCACATTTGATCGCTTGTTTTTGGTTTTACTGTTATGCTAATAATTTTACTTTTGTGGTGTTAGTTTTTGGTTTTATTTTGACGTTTTATTTTTGCCACATGTTTTTTTTATGTGATAGTGATTACAATGTTGTCTTTTTTATATATATATATAATTTTATTTTTTATTTTTCCCAGATTTTTTCTCCCTAATTTAGTTGTATCCAATTCCTCCCCGTCACTAGGGGGCTCCCACATTTAAGTTACTACTACCACTCAGTCGGGAGGAGGGCCGAAGACTATCATGTGTTTAACCCATGACGCCAGCCGACCACACCTTTTCGAACTGCTCGCTCACATTGTGGGCGGAGTAACACACTCGGAGGACAGCGCTTATCTGTTCCTTCCGCTTGCGTGAGCTCACAGACGCCCCTGATTGGCTGTAGAGCCGTGATTAATGTGGGAGCACTAAATACCTCTCATCCCTCCCCTCTGAGAGAGCTCGGCCAATCAGCTCTCTCTAGACCTCCGGCTGCAGGAGGTTACAGCAACACCCAAGAATCGAACTCGCGATCTCCAGATGATAGGGCGAGCACAAAGGCCCACAATGTTGTCTTTTTGATGTTTCTGCTTTTCGGGGGTTGTTGTCCTGGTCCTGCCTTTACTGGTTTACTTTTTGTTTAATTCTTGTGTTTTTGGTTTTGTTGTCTTGTTTTTAATTTCAGTGTTTTGTTTTGTTTTTTGTCTTGCTGTCTTCTTTTTAGTTTTGCTGTCATTATTTGTTTTTGTTTTGTTAATCTAGCTTGAATTTTGCACTTAGCTATCTTGGTTTTATAAATCAGGAGCTGTTTAATATTTGGAAATAAAAGATGCACAATATCTTTATATGTCTAAAATGTATACCTGCCTATTTTTTTTCTGCTTTTTTGGAATGGTATTGTTAGGAAATAAAGCATAAATAGCATAAATTCAATTAAAAAAACAGAAATGTCTCTCTGAAATTTGGACTTGATGAAATGATCTTAAGTCTTACCTGGTTATGCAGGTGCCAAGTCTGATAGTCTGCCTCAGTGCATCGCCTGTTAAAAATAGACCTAAAGTCGATCTTCACCAGCTGCCATTCGGACCGATGACTGACGTGCCCAAAAATTCTGCAAATAAAGAGAATCCCATCAGCCACTGTGTGCTGAAGTGAAGCCACCATATTGGGTCTTCACTGACACAAGTGATTATTGTGACATGCCAGCGATGTATCAGTCATGTGTCTTCTCTGCCATAGACAGTCATCAACTGACTAAAATACAAGCAAACCATGGAAAAGAGGAAAAAATCCCTTGGTTTGACCCTTCAAGGAAAAAAAAAGACAAAGTAAGGAATATCTATAGCCCAAAATGGAAATGTGCCAATAAATGCTAATAAGGATCTGTTACCGTGATCTCATTTGCATTATGCCAACTAGTGCAATAATTAACATTCCACATTTTTGGACAAAGTCTTCCTTTAAATCATTACAGTTTTTATAAGTACTATGGCTTAACCTTGTAAGAAAACATAATGACCTGACTTTATGGATATATTTTGAAATCTTTTGAGTATCCAGCATCAAATCACAGTCAAAATAATGTATGAAAATGTTGCTCACGCCTGCAGGCACGAACAGCTCATTATGCAATTTCTATAAAAAAAAAAGAAAGAAAAGAGGAGAAAAAAAAAAAGGGTACTCTCTGCCTTCCAAAGTGCTTCCTCTTCTGGTTTTTCCCTTGTTGATTTGAAGAGCTGAAAATAGTCCTGAATGCATGGCTTGCCCTCTTGCACATTGATCTAGGCTGATCAAAATGCAGGGTCGGTTTTGATGTTTGGCGAGACCTTGAAAGAAACCCTTCCCTTATTAGTGGGAGAAAAGAGGGAAATGATGGCAAGTTGTCTGTTACAGATGCATAGGTACCCACCTGAACACTGATGAATACAAAGCATTAACCTTATAAACACTTTGAACAAATTAAAGCCATTTATCCATCCATTTAATTATTCTAATACATACGTCATAATGAGAGTCTCTTCTCCTGGATCGCCCAGAACTCCATCCACAAACAGTGGCGAAGAGGTAAAACTATATTTATTCCACACGCGCCCCTCATCGAAACTCAACCTGTGAAGAAACACAAACATTATATCACATGCACACACACACACACACACACACACACCGAGCACAACTAACTGTTTTTATGGACCACAGCACTGCTTTTTCTTTGAAAAGACCTCATTTCAACAACACGCCTGACTACTACAGTAATTGAAAAAGCCCGATTGTGCCAGACTGATGACTTTACTGCATCACAATTCAGGCTTCTATTGCGAGCATTACACAGTCCACTGAGATCAAGGAATTTACACGTTTTATACAGTATTTAATCCGTGAGTCCTGATTAAACAGACTCACCCAGCAAAATACTCATAAAAGATAATTCATGACAAGCTTCTACAGGATTACCATAAGTGTCTGATAGGGAGAGGAGTGTGTCGGATAGCCACCAGTGCACCTCCTTGGTCCAGGTATAGGATGCTGAATTCCTCATCAAATATCTGGAAAAAAAAGGGACCAGAACTGTTTTTGGGAAATTCATTTGTCTTTTGAAATTATGACTTGTTCTATTACATGTAGTTTTGTACGCTATAACCATTCTTGAACCGAAATATGGTAATCTTTAGAACAAAATTAAATCTAAAAAATTTAATTCTGATGTAAATAAATTGCATTTAAAAGATCCTATTTCCAGGAAAAGACTTCTATACATTGACTATCTAAAAGCAACTGCTATTTATTGATCTAACTTGCACTGCATTTAAAATAATACTAATAATAGGCAGTACTTGTCGCCTTGCATCCCCGGGGTCCGGGTTTGATACCCGCCTCTGTGTGCATGGAGTTTGCATGTTCTCCCCGTGCTTGGTGGGTTTCCTCCGGGTACTCCGGTTTCCTTCAAGTCTAAAAACATGCACATTAGGCTAATTGGCTTTGCCAAAATTGCCCGTAGTGTGTGAATAAGTGTGTGCCCTGCGATGGATTGGCACCCTCTTTTCAGCATGAACCTCGCCTCATGCCCTCCTGAGATAGGCTCCGGGCCCCCAGCGGCCCTGTATATAGGATTAAGCAGTATAGACAATAATAAGCATTATTCATTCATTATTTATTCATTCATTCATAATCTGATAACCTGATAATCTGCATTCTTTGGACTGTCTTTGGACTGTGGGAGAAAACTGGAGTGCCAAAAGGAAACCCACCAAGCACAGGGAGAAAATACAAACTCTATGCACACAGACCCGAGGTGCAAAGTGAGAGTGCTAACCATTTAACCATCATGCCACCTAATAAACATTTTAAAAAATATAAAAACTTTTTAAACATATATCACCATGAAAACTATGGCTGTATAACACCATTGTGTTGCTTTTTTCACTGTTCAGAGACCAACAGGTTTTTTAGAAGTCCTACACATCCTGCAGTCATTCCAAGTCCAATATCACTGGATTATTTTATCTTTTTAGAAGCAATAACTATATTTTAATACATTATTAGAGTTGACATCTTTTCAGTATACAGTGGTGGCCAAAAGTATAAAGACAACTTCTGTTATTTATTATAGTTCTCCCTGTGCATAAAACAGGTGATTTCACTAATTAGTTCTAGCCTACAGTATGTTGATGAAGACAAAGTTAAACTAAAACCTGTCTATGTGACAATGATGGTTAAAATGTAAATAATAATAATAATAATAATAATAATATATATTTCTTTTTTGTTTAACTAAGGTACAGAATAAATGCATTCGTGTGGTAGTCGCCTCACCTGTTGTTTTTATTCAGACTCCTTCTAATCCTATTTTTGAGCGATAACTTGATAAATTGTTGTGATATTAAAATGCAGAGCTCCTACATACAAATGCATAAAAGGTATAAAGTAATATAAAGTATTTTGTCTTTCATGTCCTTTCTCGTCATAATGTCTCATCAGCTTGTTTAATTTGTCTTGCGTCAGAAGATTTATGTTGATTTATGGTGCGATTTCAGGTCTTTGTCCTGGGAAGAACTTTCAGCCTGATTACGTAAAAAAAAACAACAACTGATAATACAGATCGCACTTAAAACAACAATGAATTATAAATCTTCCTGACATTGTGTCTGATGGAAGGATGAAAAAAAAAATTACCCTTACTCACATACACACTATTATTAACATCCAAGCCTTAACTTCTGCCACGTTAAATTTTCTTAATTATTTTTTCGTAATTATTTTTGCCCACCATTTTTAATTAGATAACATTCCCCTGTAGATTTAAAGCGCACCATCATGTGCTCAAGAGCCACCTGCGGGTATGTCGCTGAATCCAATTTGCTCAGGAGGTGTAGTTTGATTATCAGCTCATGTATATAGCAGGTGGATTTATAGACTTGAAGATCACATCAATATTGATAGTACATCTATCCTCTGAAATCACTCAGTCTTTGCCATGCCTACCTGCCTCCATGTGTTTCCAGCGTCAGATGTGATGAATATGCTAACGTTATTGCTAGTCAGCTCTGCACCGATGGAACCTAAGAGTGAAAAAAAAAAAAGAAAGATATTACATTGTGCATAAAGCAGAATGTTAAGTATTTGTCACACATACAGGACATTGTTGCACAGTAAAATTCTATTCTTTGCATATTCCATGTAGGAAGCTGGGGTCAGAGTACAGGGTCAGCTATGTTACAGTGCCGGACAGCAGGGCCTTACTCAAGGGCCCCACAGTGGCAGAATGAGGACCTGGGGCGTAAACCACTAACCGTCTGATCAGTAACCCACAACCTTAACCCACAACCTTAACCCACTGAGCTATGACAGCCCCAAATGTACAGCTATGGATGGCTGTAGAATCAAACCCAAGGAACCACTGGAGGATTTTGGCGAGCATGTTACCGTTACACCACACAGGAGCCAACTTTGGTGGTTGGGATGTTATAAGCTAAGTATTTAAGAATGAAATTAAATCCACAGTCAATACAGTACTTTTACTTTTGACATTAACGAGTCAAAAAGACGGAAATATCCAGAAATGTCCAGAAAGTATTCTGGACATTTCATTGTGCATACTTTCTGGACATTTCTATTCATTTTATTTTGCACAATTTTCCATATTTTTCATATACATTGTACATTTTTCCATATTCATACAGCCATTATTGTATATTTGTACAGCTACGTTTTTTAAAAATATATTTTTTATATCCTATATTTTATATTTTGTTGTTCTATTTTTTTCTGCAGCTAAGTTTTTCTATTAATTTCTAATTTATTTCTTATTGATAATTTAGATTTTAGGGTCACAAGCGGTTGTATAAGCATTTCACTGCAAATCGTACTCTGTATGACTGTGTATTTGACAAATAAAATTTTAATTTGATTTGAAAATTGTAGATCCAACATCATTATGGTGTGATTTTGTGTAAAAAGGATTGGGGCGAATGTTGTTTTCTTTGTTAGTTCTTTAATTTCATTTGATCTAAAAAAAATGACACAATTTTACAGAATAATGATCTATTAATTAAAATATTTTAAATGCCTATTTTATGTTATTTTGAATAACTGCACAAAAACAGCATTTTAAGTGCAGAATCTCTAATGATTTGGAGTACGGTCTTCATCTTGAGGAACACTTCTCTGCATAATTATTTCACAAGTTCATCAAAATGACTGCTAATTAGGGTTTCTGCCTTAAAAAGTCGTTTGCTCAAAATAAAGTCAATCTACATTACATCACGTATATTTAAAATAAATACCAAATTAAAAAAAAACCAAATAAGTATTTGAATGTGTGATCCAGCCCATAATATTTTGTCATCAGCATGTACTGTAGGACCACACAATTTTACATGCATGACCAGGCACATTTTGCACAATTTGTGCCTCACGCTCACTGATCGGATTTCTCAGTACTAATTCATGAAACCCATATATTTGCTCTCAATCTTATGGAGGTGGTGTTGCCCCTTTGTTTAGCAGTCTATGCTCTACTCCATTATTGCATCTGTAGTGTATGTACAATTGCCACATGGAAATAATTTCATCACATTTTACTGCACTGGGAGAATGAATTACCATTGTTGAAATGCAGAATGCCAAATTAAATTCTTGATGGTTCTTGATACCACAACAAGCCTTAACATATCTTCTAATTGTGACCTGTCATATCAAGTCACATATTGACTGTGTAAGTCACACAGGTTAGCTTTTCACTATAGCCAATAGTGTACAGTACTGTAGGTAAAATTTTCAATTACACAAAAATTTGTTAAATACAGTGCCTTGGAAAAGTATTCATACCCCTTGAACTTTTCCACATTTTATCATGTTATAACCACAAACGTAAATGTATTTTATTGGGATTTTATGAGACAGACCAGCACAAAGTGGCACATATTTGTGGCAAGGAAGGAAAATTATATATATAATATATTTTTTACAAATAAAAATCTGTTGCGTGCAACCCTAACTATTAGTGGAACCAATTGCCTTCAGAAATCACCTAATTAGTAGGTGATCTGTGTGACTTAATCTCAGTATACAGTAAAACAGCTGTTCTTTAAAGCCGTCAGATGTTTGTTAGAGAACATTAGTGAACGAACAGCATCATTAAGTTAAAAGCAGGGTTAGGTTATAAAAAAAAATCCCAAGCTTTGAACATGTCGCGGAGCACTGTGCAATCCATCATGTGAAAATGGAAAGAGTATAGCACAACTGCAAATCTACCAAGACATAGCCGTCCACCGAAACTGACAGGCCGGGCAAGGAGAGCATTAATGAGAGAAGCAGCCAAGAGGCCCAGGGTTACTCTGGAGGAGCTACAGAGATCTAAAGCTCAGGAGGGATCTGTCCACAGGACAACGTTTGGTTATGCACTCCACTAATCGGGCCTTTATAGAAAAGTGTCAAGAAAAAAGCTATTGTTGAAAGAAAGCCATAAGAAGTCCTATATGCAGTTTGCAACAAGCCATGTGGTGGACACAGCAAACATGTGGAAAAAGGTGCTCTGGTCAGCTGAGATAAAAAAAAAAATATATGGGTTTGGCCTAAATTTAAGAAATGTACCCTGAACACAACATCTCGACCATGAAACATGGTGGTGGCGGTATCATGTTGTGGTCATGCTTTTCTTTAATAGGGGCAGGAAAGCTGGTGAGACTTTATGAGAAGATGGATGGAGCCAAATTCAGGGCAAGCTTAGAAGAAAACCTGCTAGAGACTGCAAAAGACTTGAGAGTGGGGCAGAGAATCACCTTCCAGGAGGACAATGGCTCTAAACATGCAGCCAAAGCTACAATGGACTACTGTAGGTAAGATCAAAGCATATTCATGTGTTAGAATGGCAAGTCAAAGTCCAGACTTAAATACAATTGAGAATCTGTGGCAAAACTTGCAAACTGCTGTTTAAATTTAAATTTTATTTGTCACATAAACAGGTCATACACAGTACGATATGCAGTGAAATGTTATATGATCGCTTGTGACCTCAATACTAAAATCAAGAGTATCAATAAGAAATAAATATGAAAAAAAAACAGTGTCTGTTCACATACACTCTTCATCCAATCTGACTAAGCTTGAGCTATTTTGCCAAGACGAATAGGCAAAAATTTCATTCTCTAAATGTGCAAAGCTGGTAGAGATAAAAGAGTTGCATCTGTGATTGCAGCAAAAGGCGGTTCTACAAAGTATTGACTCAGGGGGGATAAATACAAATGCACGCCACACTTTTCAGATATTAATTTTTGGGGAAAATTTTTTTAACCAGTCATAATTTTCCTTCCACTTTACAATTATAAGCCACTATGTCAAGTTTAGAGAATTTAGTATAAATACTGATTCCAGTTCCTCACTCACTGGGATAAAAAGTGCTGGTTTTTTTTGTGTCACAGTATTTATATAAAACCTGCCGGATGCAATTTCAGTGTAGCAAGCACATGATAAATACCTGGTAAGACTTTTAAAGGACCGCTAATAATTTCTCAAACCCTTTTTGGTGCTTGATTTTTCAAGACTTGCTGCAAATCTTTACTTATGAACCAGATAAAAGGCAAGCCCTTTTTAGAATTTTTGATAAAAAAAAAAAAAATAAAAAAAACATTAAAAGTCTGCAAACCACCCACAACCGTTATAATCCGATTTAAAATAACTTATGAACTGCCCAGTTAAAGTTAGGACTACATTTAACAATTTTGAGCATACTTAATTTTTATTATTATTATTATTATTATTAATAATAATAATAATAATTAATGACTTAATTAATTAATGACTTAATTAATTAGTACTTTATTTATTTTTAATTTATTTTTAAATAAATATCTCCAGAACACAAATAATTTTGGCAAATTATTATTTTTCTAGAAACAATGTTTTTTTAATTATTTAACAAAATGTTGATTTTAAAAGCTGTTACAGTACTGTATATAACCTTAATTAAGGAGCATTAAACATGCAAGTCTTGAGCGAAGCACCAGGCGTAGCTGGCTGAATTGTTGAGCAAAACCTGACACGTCATGATAATGGCATCATATCGCTTCTGTCTGTCTCATGATCAGCAATGTGAAGATACTTTCTGTCCATCACAGCAGCTGCGATTAATGGTTTAAATGTGTTTAAATTGGATTTGGAGAATGTTGATATCACTCCAGCAATAACAGATGACAGGTAGGCAACGCTTAAAATCTACTACATTCTGCAAAACGGGACACTGCGTGATTTGGATGTTGATCGAACACCATGTTATCTACCTAACTCAACTATGTGGGATGCTGCAGTGTACGCACTGTGGTGAAGCAGAGAAATAATGTTACGAAACCTAAAATATGCATAAGTGATTTGTGTTCAAGTGACATGAGATGTGTGTGGAAAGCTGCTGGGGGTAAAAAGCTGTTGCATTCACTTTGTCTGGTTCTCCTACTGTAATGTTATAAACCTTAGGGCACGACTGATCGCCATGCGGTCAGTTGATGCACAAACAGACATTATATGGTGCATATCTGTGCTAGGATAGGGAGCTGTCCACATGTACTGAAGCGAAACTAATGCTTAGATTCCCACAAACACAACTGCTGGCTGATTTATTCATTGAGACATAACTGTGGGAGGTGGAGTTGTAGCTTCTATAAAAATAAAAATCAAACAAAATTCATACTTATCTTGACAAAATATTTTGCCGATTTTCATACCCATGTGTAACAAAGAAAACATGCACCAAATATTATCAGTATCAATATATTCCAGTCCACTCACACTGTCCACATACAAATGTTAATTCTACTCATACTAATTATACATACTGTACACTACAAATGTCTGATAATAGAGATCATGTGGCAAAACACTGGAGTGTCCAAGGTAGAAACCTTTCTAATTGGAATAACTACAGTGTAGGTTCAACTATATTTATAATAAAGCTTTATTTGCCAGGAATATTTTTATAAATTCTGACCTATTTAATTTCTAACTCCCAGAAATAAAATGTGGAGTTCATAAGAAAAAAAGAAAGAAAAGATTAAAAAATGCCTGATCAGAGCTTTAAACAGTTTTTATTGCATTAAAACATAAAGAAAAGAGACAGCCATAAATACATTCTCAGTAACAAAAGCATCCATTTTTACCATCATTAATGGGTTTTCCTTACTCAGATTTTTGACTTTTTTTCGTTCTTTCTTTCCCTAACAGATTAATGCTTGAATGTTCTCGTTTTATTGGCTCACTATCACAAACTCTGCATAAATAAGGGTGTTTTTAATATAAATCACATGCATATGAGAATAAATTGAGATATGTCGTAGTAATATAACGTAAATAATGGACTAATGGGCGGGAGTCGATGCAGACGAAGCCGATTCATCATCCGCGCTCAGATCACTGCGCATTTTAATGTCGCACAGCGGTTTCATGAATCAGATGCATCATTCTGTCTGCTCAGATCTGCGCTCGTTTCTGCACGCCTTTGATAAATACGGTCCATTCTTTCTAAATTGCCAAGTTCAGTGAAAGTTTTCAGCCATCACAGGACATTATGTGCAACCTTAAATAAGTTACATCTGCCATTCCTATGATGGGAGAGAAAGAGACCTCAGGACAGTCAAATCAATCACCTCAAATTCAATGTGCTGAGGAGCATCTAATATACTCCCCTCTGGGGATTTCCCTATCTGGAAAGTCAGAGAGACGTTTATATTCCATCTGTGTTCATACACAAGACAATATGGTATTTGAATGACGTGAACGACACAAGTGAAAGGGTCATCCAAGAAAATGAAAAAAAAAAAAAAAGATGATGAGTGCCTTTAAGGTTATAGGATGAATAGCAGTTGGGAAAGAAGCTGGAATTAAGAAACGAAAAGGGAAGATGACAAAAGATGCGATTTAAAGCATTTGCTTGTCTCAAGCGCAGCACTTAGCATCTCTGTTGGTTTGCACTGGCATGCTGCTAATCTTGTTTATAGGCCATTTCCCAAGTTTCTCCATGGACCCCATATGAACAACAGCTCGGCAACAGCAGCTTGATAAAAGCTTACAAAGGAAGTAAGAAAGCTTCTTAATGCACAGATCTACAGTGAACACTTGTATAACCAATAACGTTTGTTGAGTATTGCTGAGGTGTCAGGCTCACAATCAATAGATAAGATTCTTTTGCTTGTAGTCTAGCATACAGTAGATTACGGTAATGCTGCTCGTTTTTGTCTAAGCATTATCATCTCTCTCTTTCTGTACACTCCTGATAATATAATATAGTTAAGCCTACAGTATGTACTGTAGCTTTTTGTATATTGCAGAAGTAATCATTACGGCTATAATAAATAAAACAGTATGTAATAACTGCATGGATCGAAAATACCTTTCTACAATTTTATTTAAACATGGTAATATTTTGTATCTTGATATATTATACTTGATGTACATACTGCAACATACAGTAATTTTTAAGTTAATACTTAAGTTAATAATCTATAAATCCTGAACTTAATACCAAGAGCTAGAAACTGGACTATTTAATTGAAGAAAATGAAAAAAAAAGGGACAAGTTGATAGTGTATAAATAACAGTAAACTGGATTATTCACATGAAGTGAAGGGAAAAAGGGAAAAAAGTTGATGGTCTGTTTACTCATTCACTCACTCACTCACTCACTCACACTCTACTGCTTTAACCTCTACACAGGGTTGCGGGGGCCAAGTGGGACACTGGACAGGGTGTCAATTCATCGCAGGGCACACACACACACTATGAAAAAATAGAAACGCAATTTACTCTAGTCTGCATGTCTTCGGACTTTTGGAGGAAGCCGGAGTACCCAGAGGAAATGCACCAAGCATGGGGAGAACATGCAAACTCCATGCACGCAGACATGAGGCGGGAATCGAACCCAGACCCTGGAGTTGCAAGTGTTTAAAGATTATTAAATAAATGTTGACAACCTTTATGACCAGAGAACTCTCAGTGCATAGATGTAATATTTCATTTCTTGTGGAATGTGCATAATAGACTATCCTTAAAAAAGCTAACTGTTAGTGCATGCTTTAGTATTGCTGTAATACTTTTGGGAAAACTACAGTAATAGTACACTTGTTCAGGTAAGTAGAGCTCTATGGATACAAAATGCCTAGACTTCTAAGACTGGCTCTTGATTCTCGTTATAGGCTAACAGGAATGAAACCTGATGTGTACTTTTTGCTATTATAGTCCATTTACCTTATGATTTAGGATGTTCTGACATGCTTTTCTGCACAGCTGTAGTCTGTACTGCAGTCTATCTTCCTGTCAGCTCAAAACAGCCTGGCCATTCTTCTTGACTGCTCATCAATTCAGTTTTGCTTTTCACAAGCACTCTGTATAAACTCTAAAAAAAAAAAAACAACTTGTGTGCTGGAATACCCAAAGCAGTCATGGTTAACTAGCCAACATTAACTGAAGCTCTTGTACAGTATCCGAATTGTTGGATGCACTGCTTTGCTAATTGGACATTAAAAGGTCCCTGCTTTCTACCTACTTTCTTTATACTCACTCACTTATTCTGACTCTCGCTCTCAATCCAAAACAGGGCACAAACACACACAGTTAGCCTAATCTGCATGACTGTTGGAAAAACCGGAGTACACAGAGGAAACCCACCAAGCACGAGAAGGACATGCAAATAGATCTAAATGTGGGACTTGAACCTTCGACCCTGGAGGTGTCATGGGGTATGTATATTATATATATAAAAATAATTAGTGAAGGAAGTTTTGTTGGATTTAACTTTAAACGTGCTGAGACTACGAACATTGCAGTCAAGACTCGATAATTTATGTCGGGCATGTGCTAGGTCTGGTTTACCTTATGGCATTTTATTCCTTGAAGTTTTATTGCAGCTCTGAACTTTGCTGAATATCGCTCGAGGAAATGCTCACTTACCCGATGCCACTATGATTCCTGGCGCCGACTCTTTGCTAGCGATATTTCCAGACGTGTAAGGGTTCGCCGACACATGGAGTTGCAGATGCAGGGAACAGTATGGCTATAATCAAGCAAACACCCACACAGACATTAATTTATGTCATTAATTGCAGTGAAAATCAATATAAACTCCCTTTAAGTACCTTCAACTAAGCTGTCACTCTTCGGCCATGTAGCCCTAATTACAAATCCCACAGCAGTACAAATTCCCACAGGTTGCATCCCAACATTAATTTTGATTGGAGTAACCTTTAATGGAACAATTTTCATTACACGACTGCAAATGCCAATGGTATCCACATGTTGCACTGGCTGTTTGGGGGTTTATTAAATCTTTGACATTTTCTGACAAATAACTCCATAATGGGAGCTGAAAGCAAGGCCGGGTGTGAGACCATTAATTAGTCAAATTTATCAAAGGGTAATTATTTTTTGCTGGAGCATCTGAGTGAAGTAGATGAGTGCTCTTCTGTCACAGCCATGGGTGGCTGAGAGATGTTTTTACTACATAACCAGCAAACACTGGCCTCATTAATCAATCATGTAGTAAAATTGTTTGGATTTTATTTTATAGGGCAAACCAGACTAATATTTCCTGTAAGATTTACATTCATAGGGTAAAGCTAATTTTTCAGAGTACTGACTGACAGCATGTACCTTGTGCTATTATATGCCAATCAAACACTAATTCAAGCATGCACACAGAATATGTCCTGCTTGTATTTAGCAACTCCATAGTGGAAAATAGCCAAATGCTCTGTTTGATAGAAAAGATGCTACACTCGAAGAAAACATCCTACACTCCCAAGTTCATCTGAGTTCAGTGCATGCCATCAAGTCAACCTGGCTGCGGGCAGGATCGACAGTTAAAAATGTAGTGCTGCTGTTTCATGCATGCAAACTCGTGATCCTCCATTTGTAACAATGGGAAGTTTGGATCCTAGCGATATCAATGTTTTTTTTTTAATACATTAAAAGCACAGAGCACGTAGAGCAAATGATTCAATGCGTGCGATAATGAGTAGTGAAAGAAGAAATGCTGCCATGCCATAATTGCTTATCTCCTTAGAGAATACAGGCAGCTCAATACTTTATGTCACCTGACCTTTTAGTAGAAGGTTGATGCCATGCTATTGGACTTTGATGAGTGAGTGTGATGAGCGTTGCTCTTTTTGATGCTTAACTCTCACTACATTAGACACGTTTCAGACAGACAGCATTTAACAAAAGCTCTCAGTCTCATTATTAATCTCTCTCTCTCTCTCTACCGTCTCGCACTGTTCCTCTTTGTCACCAACCCACTTACACATGCTCAGTCTCTCTCTCTTTCTCTCTCTCTCACACATACACACACACCTATTTTTTTTTAATTCTCTCACCAATAAGCAGTGGATGCTGTTTCCTCGTAGATCAGTAGAGGGAGCCTGCAATAGTCTCCAGTCTCGCCCTTTGTTGTACGTGATGTACGTCTTCACTTGGTCATCTAATTTCTTGTTGGCCAAAAACATCCCTTTAATTCCTGCTACCTGCAAACCAAGTAAGAACCAGAACAGAAATTCACATGTTTTCAATAACCGCGGACTTTATTCTGGCCTGCGGTGGCATTTTTTTTTTTACCATATGCTAATGGCAATGGGTGGCAACCTCAATCAAGGCACTAGATTCCTATCTTCAGGCAAGGTTTACTAGGCGAATTCTATCATCAACAGGGTAATTATATGATGGTGAGATAGAGTGAGACTGGGATTTATGTTGCCCTATCTATACACACACACAACCTGTGCGGAGCAATATGTAAATTGAATAGATGTCGCGGGGAGATGATACGTATTATAATAACCTAAATAAGGTAGTAACAGAAGTTTGAGTTTGAGTAGGTTAAGTAATTGGGCTACGGTTCGGAAGGTCCCAGATTCAAATCCCATGACTTCCAAGTTGTCCCTGTTGGGCTCTTGAGCAAGGCCCTTAATCCTCAACTGCTTACATACTGTATGTAATGAAATACAAATGTAAGTCGCTCTGGATAAGGGCGTCTGCGAAATGCATAAATGTAAATATTATTTTAAGCACATTTCAGCTTAGATCACACCCTTTTTTTCCCCCAGATTTTCTACCTAATTTAGTTGTGTCCAAATCCTCCCCGTCACTAGGGGGCTCCACATCAAGGCTACTACTAGCAGGGCCGAATACTATCACGTGTTTCCTCCAAACCAGGTGACGCTCCTTCCGCTTGCCTGACAGACGCCATTGATTGGCTGTAGATCCGTGATTAATCTGAAAGCACTAAGTACCTCTCATCCCTCCCCTCTGAGAGAGCTTGGCCAATCAGTTCTCTCTAGACCTCCGGCTGCGAGAGGCTACAGCATCACCCGGGAATCGGACTCGCGATCTCCGGGTGATAGGGCGAGCACTTTACCACTGCGCCACTCAGAGGCCCCACAAAGGACACCCTTGATGTATAAGGACTTGTCTACACTTTTTTGTCTGAATATTTGGAAAAGCAAAACTGCTATACCTCATACAGCTCAATCATAACGTTGCCCTCAGGTCCCATGCTGCTCATGACGTTCTCTAAGGCGAGTGTATAGAACACTCCTCCGGCCTCTGAGACGTACAGGTTATAGGTGTCATTCTGATTCCACTCTTGAACCGCTGCCACCACCCGGTTTTCATCTGTACTGATCACGTGCAAGTCCTTGGAAGTAAAGGTTGGGATATGTATATACTGATTCATATTTCATCTTCATACATTCTAATTGGTTAAGGGAAGGGGTCTTCAATCATGGTCACAAAGACCCAGTGTGTCTACAGGCTTTAATTTTTTACCAGGCAGGAATCACACTAGTTTCCACTTGTTTAAGAAGTTCAACTTGTGCTCAAATTCAAGTGTGCTTCCTATTTGACTGGAATACAAACCTGCAGGTACACAAACACTTTGTGGACAAGACTGAACACTCCTATTTTAGGAACTTGTGAAACACAAGCTAAAGCCTAAAAATAAAACCTTTTACATACAGTAGTCACCATTTCTATTTTCTACTTTGTAAGGTTCTGAAAAATAAGTTTCCTTAACTGAAATGTCTTACTTTTTTCTATAATAGGGTTTTATCGACTGTATGGATAGAACTTAATGTATGTACAAAAATACTGTCAAGTATTTTAAGCAAATTCACATCCAATTGGTTTTCTCAGACCGACATACGTTTTTAACTTTTTTAAAAAATTGGCAGAGCACTTTGATAATAAGGTGTTTATAGGCCCGCTGGTAGTCTGAAATATTTATGCATGCCTTTTAGCAACCTTATAATAATAATAATAATAATAATCATATTTTTAATACATTGTAAAACAAAGTTGTTTGCCCCCTCAAAATAATGAATTAATGAATTAATTAATTAATTCGTCACATTTACATACATAAAAAAGGCAAAACCTTTAGCCCTAATCAATTAATTTGTGATCAGGCACAGCTGAATATAAATGTGGTGGCATGGAGTGAAGGGGCCATGTGGAGAGCCGGGCTGATCCTGCCCTGCTGTGCCAAATCAGATTAATAATCATGATAAGACCTTTTTCACTTTATCTAGCTTTGACACTGAACTAATATTCTTATTACCATTAAATCGAGCTTGTTGGGCTAGGCTAAAGTTGAAAACACATGCTGGCAATTTAAATTGCATCTACCACAAACTGTGCAGGCTTTGCCACACACACACACACTACACAGACACACACCTAAAGAAGCTGTGGAACCTGATTGAATTAAACATTTTTAATTGTCATATGAAAAAAAAAAAGTGATCGAAGGCTTAAATATGAGGAATAGGCATTTATTTAAATAAAATAAAAAATAAAATACAGCGCTTGCAAGAAACATTCCTGGATTCCACGTGTGTAATGGTGAGGATTATTAGAGAATTAGTTAGCATAAGACCTAAGACCTAACATGAAATTATATTTGTATACATGTACATTTATGCTTTCAGTGTTCTGCCTAGGCATTACCTTAGGAAGCGTGTATTTGGGAAGCTTCATTGGTGTGAAAAGGTCTCGCCTTGATGACACGTAGTAGATTGGCCGACCGCCTGTCGACACCTTTGGATAATAGAGACAGACACAAACACAAGTACAAGAGGTTACTTTTAGACCAGGTGGCAATTTACCAGCGAGTACAAGCAGCCCTCTGTAAATGCTGTTAGGTGTTAGAGACAATTTATCAGCTTCAAATTGCCCAGTCACTTTGTCACATTGAATCGCTTCCCGAATTTAGCCCACACTGTACAGGCTTTAGTGTTATACACGGATGAAAACCATACAGAATAAGATGATCATGAGATGTTCCCTGTGAAGCCGGTTCCAGCCTTTCTCATGGATGCCGTCCTTCACCGTGGTGTTTTTATCAGCATCTGGTGAATCCGTCACCACTTCGGGCAAAGCCACATCTTTATTCCCCTGCCATGTCACCTTCATTTATTACTCACTTGCACAAACACATACTCGTCCTGCACCACCAGGGAATTGGGGTCGATGTAGCCGGGGAAAGGTTTGCCCTTGTTAGCCTCCGTACAGTTCTGCAGCTTGCAGGTGATGTACAGAGCCTCTAAAAGAAACAGTAAAAAAACAAGAAAAGACGTTACAGAATGTTCTGGCTTTAGGGAGAATGCAGGGACAAATGCAACAGGGTGCTGCTTATGTTTTTTTTTTTTTTTAGTAGGTGAAGAACAGTGTGATAAATGTACAACCCCCATCCCCCCAACTCCCCCCAAAAATGTTTTTAAAAAATTCAGAATCTATGTATAATTCATGCCTACATTGTGTTTATTTTGTATTTTGTCATTGAGAACACTTATGAATCAGAATATAAATCAAGATTCGAATACTGAAATCACCTGGTGTAAAAACACAATGACTTTCACTTGTGGAGATCTATTTGGGTAGCTTATTTATTTAAATGTTACAGACCCAAAAAACTTCATATGGTACACAATGACTTTGTATTCACCGGGATGCTACAAGTTAAAGAAATCCATGTCTATTTTTGACAAGTACAAGATAGATTATGAGCAAATCTAGATATCTAGGCAGCTGAATAGCTAATGTTATAAAAACTGAAGTTTCCTGTTGAATGCATGTAAAATCTTTAAATTTTTGAAATGGATTAATAGGCGCTACATCCTGCTCTACTGGAGCACCACATTCAATAAAAAAAGATGCATTGTAATGTTCCTTACTACCATACATCTGTATTGCGATGGGTGTTTACGTCAAAGCGGACTTTGATTGTTCTTCCTCTATATGATCCTCTCCTACACTAAAGCACTTATCCAAGCGTTTCACTATTGTTCGGATACCATCAATGTAGAAAGTTTTATTAATGTGCCGGAACCATGATCGACTGCCAGCTTCATGTCAGAAATGCTGGTCTCCCAGGAACTCCTTCAATGATGCAAATGTACAGTCAAATGGCTTGGACTGTACAGGGACGCAGCAATAACTCCCAGCCGAGTTCCTGTAATGTGCAAGCGGTGTTTGTGAATGATCGTGTGTACAGTCTATTCCACAATCTGGCGACAAGTTATCTGTCGATTTTCAAGGATCAGGGATTCCACTCGCTGAATGTTCATCAAAAAAACTGTCATGGCCTCTGAGCCACCTCGGCCAGAATCGTCATTCATGGACGTTTGCACTATATTCAAATGAGTAACTGTGGTATAAGAGTGTGTCAATCAGTTTTATGCCCGAGTTATATAGTCTGAAGTGAATTGGATATTGCACTTAGGCAGCTGATTTGTGAAAAGCCTGGTTACAGGCCTAATCTGCACATACATAATCATACTGCAAAAAAAAAATGCATTCGTTGGTGTGTAAAAAGAACAGATCTTGTCTTGAATTGTTCTAGCATTAAACAGTGCTCAACAATAAAGAAAAGTTATTACGTTCATTTACTTTACTTTATACAGTCATGTGAAAAAATTAGGACACCCCTTGAAAGCATGTGGTTTTTTGTAACATTTTTAATAAATGGTTATTTC
>JAOVVA010000028.1:7375859-7388857 GCA_028565275.1 Leiocassis micropogon | reverse complement strand
CAAAGAGATATACTTGGCATTAGCTTCCACGCTGCCAATTTCTCTGAAAGGGGCACAAGTTTTAATACTTCAGCTAGATGTGGGGTGGGGTGGGGTGGGAGGGAGCGGTAGTGTTAGATGTTCGGCATCCTGAAACATGGCAGGAGGCAAACAAACACCTACCATTTCGTTGGGGACCACTGTTCCCCGAAACACCAGTGGTGGCAAAGATTGGACAATGGCCTCCTGAGGGTGCCAGGAAGGAGTTCCTATTCTCTGATGGAATACTATGCGTCCCTCCCTGGGGGGAGACACCCTCATGGTCCTGGGCATTTCACCAGCCTCAGGACTTCTTTTTCGAGAAGATGATATTCCTCAGGTCGTTCTTTTAGAGGCGGACTGTGAAGCGCGGCGTGCTCGACTCGCCACACTCTCTTTTTGAGTGCCGACGGTCCCGACTCTTGAGCACGGTGGGGAAGAAACCTCACAAACACTAGTGAAACCTAGTGGTGACGGTATTAATGGCGTCGTCAAATAGGCCGGAAGGTGAGATGGGGGCATCAAGGAGGAACGTACGATCCTTATCCTTGATGCCAGTGAGGTTAAGCCATAGATGTCTCTCCGTGGCAACCATGGCAGCCATAGAATGGGCAATGGCACGGGTCGTCTGCTTGGTGACACGGAGAGACAAATCCATGGCTCGGCGAAGCTCTGAAAAGGCCTCTTCGCCGATGGACCCGCCGGTGCTCAAGTCCTTCAGCAGGTCAGCCTGGTATGCCCGCAACACCACCCACTGACTGAAAAGCCTTCCTCACTAGCGAAGATATTAGTCTACACGGCTTAGTGGGGAGTGTGGGCTTCTTAAAGATGAATGAATATGAGCTCCCAGGAGAGAGATAGCCCGCAAGCGTCTCTTCAATCTGGGGCATCATCATATAGCCCTGTGTCTTTGCATCAACGATCGTCGACTAAATCGATGTCGATGGAACAAAGATACAGGACGAATAAGGATTACTCCATAAACGAGTTACCTCATCATGGAGGCCACCAAAGAAGGGGAGAGACCTTCGTTGAGGTCCCTCCCCCCGGCCACCCGATAGAAATCGCTCGCCTAATCTTGAGCGTTTGGGGATCTCCTGTTCCTGGGGCCAGAAGAGAGGTAAATGTTCGACTGCCCTAGATAGCACCTCAAGTAACTCCTCGTACGCTCAGTCGTCACGAGAGGAGCGTTCAGAGGTGGCAACCTCCATCTCACTGGAAAGAAGAGAGGAGGTATCCTGCGCCCGATAAAAAGAAGCACAGAGACGACCGAAACAGACGCAAGAGTTTCCCGATCTGGCGAGAGCGCGAGAGAAAAGGGCAAACCCGTCTCACGTGCTTCCGCCAGATCAACACGCGATCCCCAGGAGTGAAGCACGGCTCGTGATTTCTCTTTAAAGAACGCAAGCCGGGCGTGAAGCACTTTGATTGGAAGAAGATCGCAGTGCTCGCATTCTCCCTCGAGTCCAAGGATGCTCTTCACCCAAACACTCAAAACAGAAAGCATGGCAATCATCATCAGAGAGAAGTCTCTCACATGGAGGTAAACATCTCAGCCATTTTTTACTTTCGCTTTCTGTTATTCTTTTTATTTTTAACTGCCACGCAGTATCGTTTACACACACACACACACGCAAACACAATGCAAAAATGAAGACAAAAGACCTGAGGATGTTTCCGGTTCAGACCTATTTATAACCTCCAGGTGTACCTGATCAGATGACTAGATACTGTGTTATGACACTTGCATTTGAACTCCTAGTCCTATCAATGGTCCTTGAGATGCTTTTACAACTTTAACTGGAGTCCACCTGTGCCAAAATAAATTCACTAAACATAATTAGGAAAGGCACACACCCGTCTATATAAGGGCTCAGTAGGTGGTGTACAGTATGTGACTATTATGAAAACACTATAGACTGAGGAAAAAAGATTGTGTAATCACAATAATGTGATTGTGGCACAGCGCTGAAGAAGCATACAAGAAAATTTCTGCAGCATAAAAATTGGCCAAATTAAAATTGCTCGGTTAAAATTTAGGCTATCATTGCAGCCAAAGATGCTTTAATGAAATACTATGTGGCAGGTGAATACTGAATACTTATTTAAATGAGATACTGTATTTCAGTCTTTTGTAAATTTAAAAAAGATAAACACTCCAAACAGCAGTTAGTCCTTTGTCATTGTGTAGAATTGTGAGGACAAAGATGGGTTTGAATCCATTTTAAGATCAGCGAGAAGCATAACAAAATGTGGAAAACCTGAAAGTGGTGTGTGTGTGTGTGTGTGCGTGTGCGTGTGTGTGTGTGTGTGTGTGTGAGTGAGAGAGAGAGAGAGAGAGAGAGAGAGAGATTTCTTTAGATTGACACTTGGAGGTTTTGTTAAGGTTGTAGGATTCCAGTCTGGTCTCACTTGTCTTAGGATTTATTGGCATATAAGTCAAGAATTATCTGCACCCCAGTTATATTAAATAGTATAGTTATCTTTTCAGCGCTTACCATTCAAGGTGGCTACTGTCTCCTAAGTCAGGTGTGAATGTGTTACATCAGTTCATTTGTAAGAATGTAAAAATGAATGCCCCACTTGTGATTTGCACAAAAGAAAAGCCGAAACAACTTATGAAAGAGCGTAAACAGAAGTGTATGGATATCTGGAAACAAAATGTAAGATGGAAGATTATAAGGAAAGCGGTTCAAACATTAACAGTACTTGTTACAGTAAGATGCTTATTAAACAGCTAAAGCCTAAACTTCAGATTAAATGCAAAGGACTGCTATCCAAGGGTGTTGTGATCTTGCATGACAATGCACGTCCGCACACTACTGCCAACACTGTCGACACTCTGCAAAAACTTAGTTTTTAGGTGTTAAAGCATTCTCCTTATAGTCCTGATTTTGCTTCATTTGACTTTCACCTGTTTGGTCCCCTGAAAGCAGCCCTACGAGGACTTCTTCTGATGAAGAAGTGAAGACAGTGGTGCATTCGTAACTTGAAGCGTAGCCTAAAACATTTTTTTTGTACAGAGTGGAGGGGACCTTAAGGGAAGAAAGCTATCACAAGATTTTGTGACCTCATTCACTTTAAGACTCTAAAAATTTTTTTACCGTGAACAGTACTAGCCTTTGACTAGACAACAGATCATGGTTTTAGGTACTATAAAGAGAATGACATAACAGAGAATTTTTTATTCAGTGTGGATTCCAACGCAAAATTTTTTTAGGTAGCAATAAAATCTTTATACTCTTAACCTCTTTAAACCCTCATTCCATAAACTAAATGTTTTTCTAGGAAAATAACAATAGCAGTACAGTCCCCTGTGGAAGGAGATCTCAGTGGAAATCCATGGTCACATCCTCTATTTATTTCAGAGTATTACAAAATGCAGAGCCTCAAAGTAATCAATGCTGGGTATTCAAAAGAAAGCACCTACCAGTAGAATCGATTCGGTGCAACCCTTTCATGAACCAGCTGCCACCGTCGTCCAAACTCGACTGAGCTGTAAAGCTGTAGATAGAATTAAAAGCAAGATCAATTCGTTAGCTTGAATGAAAGGCAAATGTTAAGAGACCTTGTGTGAATATATGATGCATGCAAAATATATCGCTAACATTTGATCCAACCATTATCATCGTTTAAAAAAGGAAACACTAGCTCAAATTGTATACGATTATTCAAGGATCCTGAAAACCATCTTAATGGAAGCAAATTTAAATTGAATGTTGGCAGCACCCATGGTGTTCTAACTCACTTCTGAATTCAAACATCACTTTATCCATCTACAAACAAGACAACAGCTGTGTTTATGTCTTCCCAGCAGGCTTTCAGTGTGAAGGGAAAAAAATCCAGTCTAAATGGGTCTTGAAAAGAACTTTTTTTTCTATCTCTCTCTCTCTCTCTCTCTCTCTCTCTTCTGAACTGCTTTGTAACATGAGAGGGTGGTCTCTCCAGGTGTAGTGAGGCAGATCTAAAGCAATAGGAGGTTTGTGCAAGCCTGCACCTCGCTAGGGTGCTAAAATCTCACAATTTCACTAGCTTACACATCTACTGCAGATACCACCTGTGAGTGCCCGGGCTTTGAAATAAAAATCATAGATAGACAAGATGAGTGTAAGGAAATTGAGTTGACTGTGCCTTGAGGTGGGGCAAAACAAAAATTAGCTTTCCAGTTTTATGTGGATGTGGACAAGATGTCAGATACAAAGCTTCCAGGATAAAAAAATAGACCAGAGTCTTCTAAGGTAGACATTTGTTGCCTGCCTACTGAACATGATACATTTTTTAATTCTGTACACTCACTCACTTACTCATCGTCTATGCCGCTTTATCCTGTATTCAGGGTCGCAGGGGGACTGGAGCCTATCCCAGGAGGCTTAGGGATTAGGCTGGGATTGGACAGGGTGCCAATCCATGGCAGGGCACACACACATACACTCATTTACACACTATGGGCAATTTTGGGAACGCCAATTAGCCTAATCTGCAGGTCTTTGGACTGTGGAAGGAAACCGGCGTACCCGGAGGAAACACACCAAGCACGGGGAGAACATGCAAACTCCATGCACACAAAGATGGGAATCGAACCTGGACCCTGGAGGTGCAAGGTGACAGTGTTAACCACTGAACCACCGTGCCACCCTAATTCTGTACAGTGAGTCGCAATAGTTAATTCCTTGATGATGTGATTCATGACTGTATTAAGGTTCCCGCTCCTGGTATTGAAATGTTGCATATGTTTTAAGATTTTTATTTTGGTATCATTGTCTCTAGTTCGAAAATTTCAATATACATTATATGGACAGAAGTATTTGGCCAAAACTGCAATGACATTTTATCCAAATATATACAGTATACTTCAATATGGAGTTGGTCCCAATTTTGCAGCTATAACAGCTCCCACTCTTCTTGGAAGGCTGTCCACAAGATTCTGGAGTGTTTCGGTGGAAATTCCTGCCCATTCATTCTGTAGAGCATTTAAGAGGTCAGTGATGTTGGACAAGAAGGCCTGGCTCGCAATCTCCAGTTGATTCCAAAGGTGCTCTTTAACTCTTTAAACCATCTCTTTATAGTCCTTGGACCGGGGCAACAGTCGTGTTGGAATAGAAAAGGGCCTTCACCAAACTGATGCCACAAAGTTGGAAGCATAGCACCTGAATTCAATAATTAACAGGTTTGGCCAAATACTTTGTCCATGTAGTGTATAAACCTGAAGTGCAATCTGGCCTCTTAAATGGAATAGTGCACATCTATGTTTTCTGAAAAAGGTACTGTGTTTGGTCAAATTCCCTTAAAATGTTTAGGAGCTAGTGCATGTTGATGCTTCATAATAAGGCTTCTGTGAAGGATTGGTCATAATCCCTTAAAGGGTTTCAGATGCAGTTGGAAGAAACTCCGCAGTCAGGTGACTGGTCAGGATCACACTTGTCTTTGTTTTCCAAAGAAAAACACATTTTCATGCAAACAATTAGTCAGATGATTTTTAAATAGAGGCCTTTTATTAGCAATTGTCAGTTCTCTGCATCAATCTCCGGGTACGGCTGCTAATAAGGCTAATCATTTTATACGGCTAATTGATTATGAGAAACCGTTGTACTAATGGAGCAAACAAGGGAGCTGGGATTCATTAGGTTAGTTTAGCATCTGCACATCAGCAGTTGTTTGTTTGTTTGTTTGTTTGTTTACAGGTTCAAAATGGCCAGAAAGAAAGAACTTTCATTAGAGACTTGTCAGTGTATTGTTGTTCTTAGAAAGGAAGGCTACTTAATGCAATAAATTGTGAGGAAACTTATCATGCTGTTAACTATTCTAACGAGGAAAGAAAAACGAGTGGGAGGCCTGCACAAAAAGACAAATATCTGAGAGTGTGTAGTTTAAGATAAAGATGCTTCACAGGTCTTCAGCAGGCAGCTGCACTAAATAGTACCCATCAAACACCGGTGTCAGCATCAACAATGAAGAGGTTGGTTGACTTCATGGCAGAATTGCCAAAAAAAAAGAAGTCATATCTTAGTCTGGCCAATAATAACAAAAGACTGAGATGGACAAAAGAGCACAGACATTAGACACTGGAAGGCTGGAAGATGTTGTGGAAAGGTGAGTTCAAGTTTGAAGTCTTCAAATCAAATAGAAGAACATTTGTGAGACGCAGAACAAATGAAAAGATGCCAGAGCAGTGCTTAATACCTTCAGTCAAACATGATGGAGGCAGGGTGATGGTCTGGGGTCTCTAAAAGATTTGTACAGAGTGGAATGGACCTTGAGGTCACAAGATTTTGCAACACCATGTCAGACCCTTTAGACAGCACTTGGTTAGGGTCAGGATAATGACCCAAAACACACCTGCTATTGTTAGCAATATTTGAAGAATAAGCAGTCTGCCAGAATTCTGACTGTAATGGAGCGGCCAGCACGGTCTCCGGATCTGAACCCTATTGAGCTCTTGTGGGAGCAACTTGACTGTATGGTACGGAGGAAGACTCCATCATGCCAATCCATTTTGTGGGAGGGAGATGCTCCAGGATGCATGCGTTGAAATCTTTATGAATTAGATCCAATGTTTTAACTAAATATCAGAGTCAGTTTTGACTAAAAAAGGAAGGGAATGCAGAGCGTGAATGAACTGGACAGTCACAACATTGCAGATTTATCTTCTTATTCACTAAGCTACTCTTTTAAACTTCGTTCAATGAAGGCATTATATGTTAAATAATAAACTTGTACATTTTAATTATTCCTTATTTAATGTTGTCCCATGCGGATTAAAAAAAACAAAACAAAAAAAACAACTACAAAAAACTACAAAAAGTGCTAGATTTTAACTCACTAGAAACTCTGGCAATATTAGGGACCCACTCATCATTTTTGAATTTGTATTCATTAGTGAAACTAAACACTGCAACTACTAATTTTTCATCCATGTCATCTACACAGAACTAAGTGTTTACTGTTTAATTGAAAAAGATGTCTTTTGCTTAATTGGTCATCGCTATGCAGCTACTGTACCATGTGCACTTTCAATAAAACAGTTCAACCTTTCTTGCCTCAACATGATTGATGTTGTCACTGCTACCCATAAATCCTTAGTCTGTTGTTTTGTTACTTCCCACTGGAAATAAATAGTTGTGAGAAATTCCCTTGGTTAATCCTGGGTATGGTTTAATGCAATTTGTTTTACTTCCAGATTTTACCAAGATAGTTAAAGGACCTAAATCACAAGCTGGCTGATGAACCAACTCCAAATCTCTATCACTTGGAGATTTGGTTAACAGCATTTGCTAGCAAGTTTTTCCAGTACATCCTTAAAATCCTTCCCAGTACATCCATAAAATACAAGGATAATGATACTGTAATGTACATACTTCCCACTCACTCATCATCTATACCGCTTTATCCTGTATTCAGGATCATGGGGACCTGGAGCCTATCCCAGGAGGCTTAGGGCATGAGGCAGGGTACACCCTGGACAGGGAGCCAATCCATTACAGGGCAAACACACATACACTCACACACTACGGGCAATTTGGGAACGTCAATTAGCCTAACCTACATGTCTTTGGACTGTGGGAGGAAACCGGAGTACCCGGAGGAAACTCACCAAGCACGGGGAGAACATGCAAACTCCATGCACACAGAGACGGGAATCGAGCCTGACCAGGAATCGAACCAGGACCCTGGAGGTGCAAGGCGACAGTGCTAACCACTACACCACTGTGCCGCCTACATCCTTCCCAGTACATTCATAATATACAAGGATTAGAGTAGGCAGGACTTAGAAGAATATAAAAGAATATAATAAAAAAAATATATTAAAAATAAAGTTTGTTAGGCCCATGCTTAAAAGTGATAAGTACTAGTATTGGGTCTTTCATGAATGATTTGTTCTTTTAAGAACGAGTCTTTAACGTGACTCGAGTAGATGAACGAGTAGTGTCAGTCACGAGTAGTCTCGGTAGGTTATGTACAGGAAACAGAAATGAGTAGTTACCTTTGAGTCTTTTAGTCCGAGTCATTCGTTCTTTTATATCTATAGATTCAAAAGAACAAACGACTCATGAGAAGAACTGCTCAATTCTGTTTCCTGTATAATGCACTGCATAGCGTCTATGAGAGTCAAGTGAAAAAAGAACGAATGATTCGGACCAGAAGATGTGAGAGGTGAGCTGCTCATTCTGTTTATCATAATATGTTCTTGGCTGCATTGTAATATTTTTATTACTGGAACTACAGCCAACATTTGTGTATGTAGACGTGTTGGGGGTCTGTTTATTGAAAATGTAACATTTTATTTTATTTCTGATCAAAAGAAGGAAATTAACATCCGATCACTAATAAGTACATAAGGTCAGCACCATATTAAAGTCAATTTGTTTCAAGTCAATTTGTTTTCCAAAACCCCACCTACTGTTTAAGTTCATTGGTACACATGATGGATCAGTTTTATTCCTTTCTGCACTTACAACACTGCTGAGTAATTCCCACAAGCAATGTGCTTAACTGCACTAAATCCCTGCTGCCACCTTTGCAATCTTACATTCGCTCTTATATCATGGGTTGTCATGCTTTATCTACAATTCTGCAATTCTTGTAATTAATCATAACACAGAAGGTGGGATTTGTCTGAGAAAGTATTTTTTTAATATCTTACCTTCTTTTTTTTCATCTCACTGGGTTACAAAGCCTAACCCAGCTGACCATTTAGTTCATTGTTCTTAACTAAGAGATATTCCTTGAACGCTTTTAGGGTGAATTGGCTTGAAGTGGCCATAACTTTCTTGTTCAATCTTCGATTTACTTTATTTTGTTCAGATTTGTTTTAATGGTAAGGGATATATGTAGTGAAATTCCTTAAGCTGAGTCATAATGAGACTGCTTTTGGATAAGATAAGATGACATGTGCGTAGAAGGTTTTGGGTGTCTGGTGCAAAACAGATTTTTTTTATTCTGCTGTAGCTGTGGATACTGAATGTTATTTCCAGCATGAACACACAGACAATATGACCTGGACCAAATCAAATTTGCATGATGGGATCATTAAGCAGTAATTAATTTTCGGAAAAAAACTCACTCAATAATGGTTATGCAAAACTAATATGAGATTATTTTTTTTTTAAGCTTGCTGTAACTAAAACTATAACATTATTTGAATATTTTAAATTGGGTTGTGACCTACAGTATACTGTAACTCTCAATAGATCAGAAGTACTGTGGACATTGCAAAATTTACTCCATAAAAGAAAAGCTATCTGTGAAAAATAATATGTCAACACTAACAAATTACTCATTTGTTTGCAGGATAGATTTGGAGAGGGGATTTAATTAGTTTGGTGATAGTGTTTTTGTTTGTGCTAGTTTTCCCTTTTTTATGCCTGGGCAACCATGCATGGTTCACAAACAGTCAGCAATTATCCGTCAGTTGAATGATAACGCTATTTGCTAGTGCTTATTTCATCTTAATTGTATTGGTGGTCTCTTCTCAAGGGTGAAGTCAATGTTAAATTTAAAATGAGTGAAACCGTGATCACAGACTGTGACTAAATTCTCGTGTGGTGTTACATGATGTCTGCATGACTGCGTTCTTCTCACATCTACTTTAATTCTTTGTATTTGTTGTTATGTCTCAGTATATTTCTACTTCTCACTTTTTATGGTCCTGAATATTTTTCCTTTTGTTACAATTGTGTAAAAGTGTGAAAAGGAAAACACTTCACACTTTACAAGAAAGAAATACTACTACTACTAGTTGTAATAATAATAATAAATACTTTTTTTGCTGCGTTGAGGAGCTGAGACACAGCAAACATGATAACAATAGGATCACTACATAGGTCAAAAGGTGAAACCACCACTGTGGCTGCAGTGATGCTCAATGCATCTGCTCAGGCCTTAACATGCAATGTATTAGGAATGCAAACAAGTCTTTGCCACACACAGTTCACAGTACCACCACCAGCACCATCTGGTCGCTGAGGGATCTTTTCACATATGGTTAGTTTGGCTTCTGGCAAGACCTTGTACTTTTGATCACTCAAAGTGATGTTCTGTACATCAATGCAGCTGCACAGCTTGCCTCCACATACAGTAACAATACACAAAGTCAAGAGGAACAGCCAAGCTGGCTATAATTAAATATGCTACAGTATATGGCCAAAAGTAAAACTTGCCAGCAAGTTAGAGGCACATAATGTCTAGATTGTCTTTGTATGCTTCATCGTGACAATTTCACTTCAACCAAATGTTTTCCTAAAAGAAAATGCCCCCTGTGCACACACAAAGGTCCATGAAAAAACATGGTTTGCTAAGTAGAAGTAAAAAAACTCTAGTGTTCTGAACAAAGCCATTACCTTAGACCTAGTGAACACCATTTGAATGAATTATTACACCACCACAACTTTTCCTAGTCTCACCAATTCTTTTGTGGGTACAAATCCCCATAAGCACATTCCCAAATCTATAGGAAAGCCTTAGAAGAACCAGACTATTATAGCATTAAACAGGAAACAACTCCATATTAATGCTGTTTCTTTGAAATAGAACGCTCAACAAGCATATATGGGTGTCATGGTCAGATGTCCACATACGTTGGTCCTTAGAGAGTAGCCTTTTGAAAACAAAACAAGTAATCGGATTTACAAGTGCAAATTTACTGATGCCCAGCAGACATAAAGTAGTTCAAACTGAGGTTCCTGGTAACCTGGAATCAAGTCCAAGATGACACTCTGGAAAATTATTAATTAAAGTTTGATTATTTCAAAAAAAAAAAAAATTAACGCCTCATATAAACTGGGTAGTTCCTTATTTTAACAGATACAAACTCAAGGACTCAAGGAGGCCTAAAGGTGGCCATCCACCAAAACTTAGATAGCTTGTAGGGAAGGCATTAGTCAGAGAAGCAATCAAGGAGCCAAGCGTAACTTTGAAGAAGCTGGAATAATCCACATCTTAATGAGGTAAGGAACTGTTCACAGGACAACTGAGACCCAGACACTTCACAAAGCTGTGCTTTATTAAAGAATGGTGAGCCATATTAATTCCCATTTGTAATTTGCCAAAAGCCATGTTTGGGACTCAGCAAAATGTGTAGGAAAAGGTTTTCTGATCTGATGAGAATAAAACTAACCTTTTCAGCATTGGCACAAAGCAATACTTTAGTCTGAAACTGTTAACTACTCATCAGCTTGACAACACCCTAAAGCATAGTGGTTCTAGCATCATGTGCTTTTCATCAGCAGGTATTGGGAAAATGGACAGGGATAAGAGAAAGTTGGATCAAGTCAAATACCAGACAATAGTAAAAAAAAAAAGAAAAGGAAGTCTGCAAGAGACGTAAGGACTTTGGTCTCTTACGGAAGAATGTCAAAACCAGGATCTCAATACAAATAAAAATCTATAGCAAGAAAATTGTTGGTCATCGTTGGTCTCTATCAGTAAGACAAAGTTTTATTATTGTTTTTAATAAGAAAGGGTGAATATTGTATAACATTAGCCAGATGATTCATGCTGCTAGAGACCTATCTGAGAAGACCTGCAGCTGTAACTGTCAAAGGTTGTTCTATCTTTTTCACCTTAAAATGCTAAATATAACTATTAATTCAGTTTATATTCCAGGTTGGAACACAACAAAATAAGGATTGGTTTAATAGGGTGCCTGTATGCCAGGCACTGTTATGATTTTCTCTTCCAAAAAGTAATCCAAACTCTCTCATCCTTAAATAATCTCACATTTCTGAGCTCAAATGACCAAATTTTGGATGTGAAAAGACTTTTTTTTTCTTTAAATTTTACCATCTCCACCCTGAGCTGTCTATACATCTTTAATGCAATTATCATTTATTTATTTTTTTTTACCCCAATTTGGCTGTTTAGCTATTTGAAAATCTCTGCTGTTAGCTGCTAATGCAACACTGATGCAATGCATGTTGACAGCCTTGTGTCCTTTGATAACTTACAAGGTTACAAATCATAAAACCCAAATTCCAGCTTAGAAAGGGTTGCATACCTTCTGATCATGGCTGTAAGCGAGAATCCAATCCTCCTGCTCGGGATGGAAAAGCAGGCTGAGCACATAGAAGCCGAGGCGGTATTTCTGATATGTGGCACCTTCATCCGTGCTGATTAGCAGACTGTTCTCCACCTCCGGGTCTGTCAGCAGCATGATCTGGATCAAAGTGTGATAGCATCAAAACAAATCCTCTCAGTCAAATCCTTGAAAAGTCAAACCCTCTCAGTCAAAACACTTTAACATGAGGAAGAACACGACTAACATTAAATCAAAGATAGGAGGTGTCAGCTAATATTACGCAAATACTATCAGGACTCCAAAAAATACATATGTGGTTGGTGACATTAGTAACATATACATAATCATAAATATGTCATAAGTCATAACTAAGATCAGAGAAAGTTATATTTTAAACATTTTTCTGACATCGTTATCATGACATCTTCAAAAAAAAAAAATCCTCATTCTTGTAAAAATAGGTTAGGGTTCAAGAAGGCTACCAAGATATAACTTAGCCTGAAACATATTAAGTAATGTTAAGAGTCTAAAAGGATAAATGGTCATCTTCAGTCACATTCTGTTAATGTAGTCAGTGTTATTTATTAAAACCCAAAAGGAAACTAAAATCAGACATAATTCACAAAACAAAAATAAGACAAGCACCTTATTTGGACCTTATACTGAGTATGGTTAAAGTCTAAAGCATCTTCTAATGTGTGAATCAACTTTTATTGGGCAATTTTGAAAGGTCCACACTGTGTTAAGCTGCACAACTGTGGGATTTCTCCCTCCAGAAGACCCACTGTTCACTTTATTAGATACATCAATAAACTTTTATGATCACTTGTACCAATATGACCTGATATCATATACATCTACACCCCAACAGATTTTATGCCATATTGGACTACAGATGTTACTCAAGCGGTATTCTGGTTTTACCGCCACGCCTCACGGTGGCAGCATTTGGGTTTGTGCGTTTGCT
>JAOVVA010000028.1:7324990-7355048 GCA_028565275.1 Leiocassis micropogon | reverse complement strand
TTTTGAAATCCCCAGTATTGTTGTAGAATGTAGAAAATAAATCACTAAACAAAAACAAAGAAATTTGCAAGTGACCCAAAACTTTTGAACGATAGTGTACATCACTTACTCTTTCTCTAAACCACATATCCTGTGCAGGGTCTCAGGAGCCTGGAGTCTATCCCAGGGAAGGCGGAGTATATGATGGACAGGGTGCCGTTCCATCACAGGGCACAAGCACACACACACACACACCCACTCATTCAGATTATAAGCCATTTGGAAATGCCAATTAGTGCATCTCTTTGGACTATGGAAGGAAACCCCCTAAGCACATGAAGAACATGCAAACACCATATGCGCAGACCCGAAGGGGGATTTGAACCCCTCCACCCTGGAGATGAGAGGCCCCAAAGTGAAATATGTGTGTTTACACTGTTTGCATGCTATTAATATACTGAATTAGTTCAGGGATTTAAATGTCATGTGAACAGGGTATTCCATGCATATTAGAGAATGTGTGCACATAGTATTAAATTGTACTATGACAAAGACAAATCTTACTTAATTATGTAGTTTTATTTACTATGCATAAGTATACATAATTGCAGTAACTGTAGACCTGAGTATTTGCAGCATGTTGTTATGAGAAGAACAGTTCAGTGTGTTTGTTTTGTGCATAAAAAATAACATCTTTTATTGCTTACAACTAATTATTACTCATTGACCGGTATTTCTGTTTTTGGCCCTTTTATTTGTGCAAAACAATACTTGAATTAACTTCAATTAAGTCAAAGCACATTTAATTAACACTTAAACTAAACTAACTAAATCGATTCAACATATGTTTAATATAGCATATAATATTAAAGGACCAATTCTTAAAATGCACTTCTGTGGACAAGCTGTCTAAACTGATATTGTTCATTCTCAGCTTCTTATAGCTTAATAATAGGAGGATGATGTAATGTCTACATCAATATCTGAACACCCCCCCCCCCCCCCCCATGTTCAACCTCGAGCCTCAGTAGCATCTGAAAACAAGTGTGGATTGTTCTCTTTGGGATCACATGCACCACTGATCCGCCTTTGATCTAATTGAGTGGGATTGAATAGTGATGTGTAACCCATGGCTCCACAAACATTCATGCAGTCTTTCATGCGGTGTTGATCTCAACAGATGCACAATATCACAGTGAAAGTATTTTATTTAATTTCCTTTGGCTTTAAATGATGAAGCAAAATAACAGCAGGAGGAATACCTTGGAGAGTGTGTTGGCATGAGAATTTGGTCAAATTTTAAAGTGGCACAAAGTGGTTTTACCTTGATTGGCTGAACACCATGGACCATAAGACAATATATTTATTCAGAAAAAAAATGCTTAAAAGTAAGCATTTATTTTATGGTCATTATGCTCTTATGGGATTAAAAAGCGATCATTAAATATGAAGGACTAAGAAAATATTAAACAAGTGACATACACTGATCAGCCTTAACATTACAATGCAAATGTATTGTATATAATATTGTCCACGTTCCACTTGTGACACCTGGGTGACTCTTTCACAAGACCTCTGTGGGTGTGTTGTGGTGTCTGGCACCAGAACATTGGCAGCATATCCTTTGGGTGACATGGGTTGTGGGGTGGATCATCAGGGGATTGGATTAGTTTCTCTGGCTGCCTGGGTGCTCGATCGGATATGGTTCTGGAAAGTTTGAAGACCTGGTTGGCCGCCTTGGGCTGCAGGGCACTGTGTGATCTGTTGTCTTTCTGCATAGATGAGCCTTCAGTGCCCTTGATCCTGTCACTAGTTTAATGGTACAGTAAAACCTCAGATTGCAAGTGTTCTTCAAGACAAGCAAAAAATTTTGGTTAAAGTCTTGGTTTACGAGTACCGAATATCATGTACCACGCATGCGCTTCTTGTTTTGACGCCGAGCGTCACATGATCATAACTGAGCCAACGGTTTTTCCCTCTCTTGCACTGCGGAATTGTGGGTAATCGTCTTAGTGCGTGTCTCTCACTGGTATAATCGACATCCCTGCATGCGTGTACTGTTTACTATAACACTGTGACCACGTGTGTGTGCAAAAAACATATTTCATTTTGTGTCTGTATGCGTGTGTGTACAGCGCACATGAAAAGCAAAAGCAAGTCTCATTAGAGAGGTTAAAGATTAATTTTCTCTCTCTGTATCAGCCTGCTCTGTGACAGACCCCTCCTACTTTTACCTTCACAGACACACACACTCTCGCTCTGCTCTACACAGAAACACTGCTCTGTCGCAAATCTTTTTAAAGGTAAAGTGCAGATTAATTTGTTTTATTTTTACTTGACAGCAGTGATTCCGTTAGTGTGTCACTCAATCAAGTGTCATTAAAGAGATTTCTTGTTTATTTTTCAGATAAAACAGTGTTTTCCTTGTGTGAAAAGAGTGGAGGAAGGGTAACTGTGTAAGACGAAGAAGGGGGAGAGGGAGAGGGGCTCCTTACTTTAGCTACACACACACACACACACACACACACACATATACAGCGCCTGCGCGCACAAATGGAAACAACAGGATTTATTTTTCATTTTTTTTGAAGGTAAAGTGCAGGTTTACCTTGTTTTATTTTTACTTTATATTTTGTATTAATTATTTTTATGTATTTATTTTTCGGGGCTGTGAAATGAATAATTTGAGTTTCCATTATTTTTTATGGGAAAATTCGATATGGTTTACAAGTGTTTTGAAATACGAGCCCGCTTCTGGAACGAATTATGCTCGTAATCCAAGGTTCCACTGTATATACAGTAATTGATAATCAAAAAGTGTTAATGTTTTGTGGTGTGAATGTCATGGTCAATTGATGTATGCTACTATACTACTTATCTGTTTATAATGGGATTAAAAGACCTAATTTAAAATGGCATGTAAGTAAATGTGTGAACAATAACCAGTCATTAATTATTATGTACATTTATAAAACGTATAGTAATAATAAGTATTAGTATAATGCTTAGAAAATGCTTTAAACTGGAAGCTTCAGGGTCATCCGAACTACACTGGTCTAACAGTAAATGCCAGAGACATATTCTGTCTTCATTACAAGCCTATAATTAATGAGGTGAAAATGAGCCCTTTGTGACTGAGAAAAGGGGATTTGAAGAAGGATAAGCGGACAAGGGAGGAGCGAGACTAATGGTTTGTGCCGTCACTCGATGAGCCGCAGGAGCCTCTGGGCCGTAAATTTGAACCCTCTTGTCTCGCCTTTGATTAAAACACTGCAAATTTACAACTCTCTTTCCACGCAGTTCATAACTCAGCGGCCCTGTGAGATGGAAACTACTGTCCTATCAATATGAATGAAGTGCAAGTGTTTTGCTTTGAAACTGAACCAAATCTCTTGATGAAAAATTTTCTTTCTGCTATTGCATGTTCTTTATTTAATGTACAGTATTTATGAGATCTTTCACTGTAATGATCATATAATTTTAAATATAAGGATTTAAAGTGCTAGAGGGCTAATGCTAATGAATAAAAAAAAATAGATACATTTAAGCTGAGAGGCAGCTTTTTTCTACATGAACTGGTAGAATGTGTCCTTATCATATTTTAAGGTATAGATCATGCACTAAAATGCACAGTTTCAGTACTTTCAGGTCATCAGCTGAGCATAATGTTGCTGAGGCTCGACCTGTCCAACTGAAACAGATGCTTCCAGATGTTAACACTGCTTCCAGGGCCTTGTACAGTGGGCACTATGCATGATGGGTGCATCTGTTCATGCACATACAGTACCTTCTTATCCTGATGTACCCATCACTCTGGAATAGTGCTGAGCTCATCAGACCAAATGACCCAATTCCATTGCTTCAAAGTCCATTCTTTTTGCTCCTTTTTGTCTGATAAGTTTCACTAACAAGTGGTTTTCTTTTGGCCACACAGCTGTTTGATCCCAATACTGTGCATTCTCATCGCATTGTGTGCATATCGAAATGATGTTACTTTCACTATTAAACATATCTAGGGTTTTTAGTCTACTGGTTTTTATTGTTTTTGTTTTCACCAAGTCTACAATTATGATGAAACTTCCAACCACATTTTCCTCAACAAAGTTGATGGTTCAGATGGTATCCCTCCAGCTTCTTAGTCCTTCAAATCTCTCTTAGTTTTTTCCTGTGCTGGATGAAGCCCAATAATTTAACCCTTCTGAAATGGTGACTTTTTTTTTTTGGACCATGCAGTGTATTTATATGTAGGAGATTATAAGCAAGCCTTACCTTTCGCTTGTTATTTGGGCTGACATACAAGTAGCTTAGTATGGTTTTCACGCCAACTTTCTCATTAAGCTTCTCGTAAGTGGTTCCGTAGTCAGTTGACCTGCAAATTAATCAGAGAACAGAATGTAGACTTGATGAATTACTTGTCACAATTTAAGTCTGACCATATCTTTAAACAGTTGAGGACCATGCATAAAATTTAATAATTTAGTATATTTTCCAGTCGTCATAAACATTTCAGCAGAACTCTTAATTACAGGTGCACTGAGAAATGTGGATGATCTAATTATCCATGGAGACATTCAAAAGCCTTAAATGTCAGAGTTCATGGTTGGTTAATTGAAGCTGTTATTATGTCTCAAATGTAGCTAAGTAGATAATATTGATTCAATGTTGTCACAGTGTTTATTTAACAATGATCAAAAGTGGAACCTTTCATAGCACTCTAGGTCATTGGAAGTAATTTTTTCCAGTATGCAGAAAAAATGCAGAATTACTGTATACAGTACAATACTAAAACATGATGTTACATCGAGACTTTATTTTTCCAGAATTCATAATTAGATTTAATTTTGTGTGCTGTTATTTACAACAATGCGCTCAAGCATCAAAAAGTAATGCTGACAACTGGACACTTTAGTGGTGCGGCACTGTTAGAGACAATTTATTTTGTTTTCGATAGTCCACTTTTTGTGCTAAAAGTGAACTACTAATTTAAAAAAGAATGTTTCAACAAAATAGCTTGAAATTATGTGATAAAACAGTCAGCTATGGTAAGGTTAAAAAATGACCATGCTCTGTGATTTGGAGGGATGGCATGTGCTATTCCCCTGTCAATCACAGTCATGGGCATATGCACAGTACACTGGAAGAGGACAAAAAGTCCTGTCCTCATAAGCTAGAACAGGGGTATACAATTTTAACTACACAATGCGACTAAGCTTGACTTCCACTAGACTAAATCAGGTGTGGCTTCCGCTTAGCTGAAATGAAAACTGACTGGTGAAGACTGGACACCCTTGATCTAGGATTATATTTTAAATGTAGCCTAAATAGCTTCCAATATTACCCTGTTGCATGATTCCATATAGTACTTTTAATGGTACCTAGGTAGGTAAGGTTATGGATTTGACCCAAGATTTCTTTAGACTATACTTTGTGATCTAATACCTATGTGTGCTGCCTCAAGAAACATCCTCCTCTTAACTTCTTCTTAACTATCTTTGCGCCAAAAAAAAAAAAATGTACATGGATTTTCCCAAAATGTTCTCTCTGCCCTTCAATTATGTATAGATTGAGTTGTCCAGACACTGGCCTCTGTGTCACCAAAACAGATGACAGGGATGGTTTTCTAAATCCCAGCCACATAAAGATATCAGGATGTCCAAACAAGTGCACGTTTGCAAAAACAGCCTCAGCACAGCATTTGACCTTGTTTGCTAATGTCAAGGCATTTGGCCACCACATGACTTTCCTCGCCTCCACAATTTATACACTCAGACGTGGTGACAGAGATAGGGATTAACTTTTTTTAAGTTCTAGAAGTGTCAAATTTTTTCTCAGGTCACTTGTGGATTAGAGGCAAGTCTGGGTTATAAGGAAACATATCCATATAGTTTCTTTTCGACTTCATGAGTTAAGTAATTCTACTGTAGTTCTAGTATGTTTGATTATTCTCGAAGGTACAAAAGTAAAAAAGGTACACAATCACAAACAGGATTCTTTGGATGGTTGAAAGCTCTAGCTATCTAAAAGGGTTCTATTTAAAGCTTTTTTTGTCAAAGGGAAACATTCTATAGTAGAATCTTGCAGGGTTCTCCAACAGAAATAGAATTTCCGAATTAAATCTTTTTCTCAGCAGAATTTTAAGGGTCACTTGTGGATTAGAGGCAAGACAGGGATATACAGTAAGGAAACATATCCATATACTTTTATATACAGTACATATACCATTTGAGTTTGTGAAATCAAATCCAGTATAGTTCTTGTACGTTTAATCATTCTCGTTTCAATTCATATAGAAACTTTTGTGGAACCTTCACAAGTTTTCACAGGGAGACAAGACAGATAACTTTTTAAGGTTGTTTTTCTTCAATTTTATTCAACTTTCTGTTATCCTCTTAATACTGGGACATGTACAGTGTGTAAAATCTGTTAATTACATGTACTTTTAATTTTATGCCAGTGGTACTAAAGTAAAGAAGGTTTTTAAAAAAAATTGGAATAACTAAATAGTTGAAAGGGGCCAATTGAAAAGAAAAATCATTTAGTTTTGGAAAATGAACTGCACTGAATAAATAACTTTGGCTATGTTCACATTACCATTCTGAAGTCACTCTTTTACCCTAATTTTACACAGATTATTTTTTTTAATGGCAGTCTGAATGCATAAATATGATCTATCTATCCATCTATCTATCTATCTGTTTGTTTGTTAAAGTGGTGGATATCACATCCCATAATCCAATTTATTATATTTACGACCAGTTTGTTTGACTGGTCAGTTGAACTGAATCCAAATCGCAATAACTCAAAAACTAATCAGCCTATAAATAATATTCTTTACTGATATAATTGAATTTTGTTTGAAAAATCTGTACTGACAAGGTCCACAGGGTTTATTCTACAGTTAAAGGCATTGGTTTAAGTAGGCCTGTGCAGTCCAGTACTGTGTACCACTAAAAGAATCTGAAAGTACTGGAAAAAGGGGAGTGGAGCTGCCTTCCAAAGCCCACATTCAAAACCAGTCATGAAAGCATTTTCAGAAAGAAAACACATTGTCTCCTTAGTAACTGTATCTAAGCTATCTGTCTTGTTCTGTTCCGTTCACAGCCTACAGTACCTAAACTACAGTATACCGCTAACAAACTTTTAACACAAAATTGAATCCCTAAAATCTGAACAATGGCACCACAATGTGTGTAGAACAAGTGAATCTAGCCCTACATATTATAGTAGCTTTTCATTTTATGCTCTTTGAGATTCAATTCTGAAACAGTCAGTTAGTTCAGTCTGTGATAAAATGGAATAAGTGGAGACATTAAGAGAAACAAGATTTACAAATGCTGTCCATCATCTGTGTTTTATTCTCCTTACCCTTTTGCAATATAGCAAAATAGTAAGAATTTAAAACTACTTCTTCCCCTGGATAAATAGGTCCCTTGCTCCAAACCCGGGATTTTTCACATCTATAAAATCCAAAACTTTTACAACACGAAACAATTTCAACATCGGATGTCATCTCACATCTAGCCTAAGAAATGCTGAAGTAGTTTGATGTGAGGGGAACATCATTAAATAATTCAGCCTAGTACTAATGCGAAACCTATGTTCTGTTGAGATGTGCCAATTCAAACTTCTGAAAGTTTCAACAACTTTTCATTTTTCTCCACTCACTACTTTAAATTTATTCTGCGCATGGCCTTAATAATCAAGTCCCTGCCTAAGATAGCCTAATTTGTGGCTAAGATAAGGCATCTCTTATTCAGACTTAATCAAAATGTCTGTTGCTTCAGTGCTAGCAATCAGATACAAAGCTTAAAAAGAGAACTTGATACAAGAGGCTTTAATTCTTTTAAATATGCATGCTGAAAGTACTATACCATCAGCGGCAATTTATTACAACAGTTTCCATTTTCCTTTATTCAGGACAAACCACAACCGAAAACATTCTAGATCCCGCTTTTATTGTGTCCTAAAACCTTACTTTAACTTGAGCCTTAACTATTACAAGAACTCATAAAAAGAGGCTGTTCTGAGATCAGCATAAAGGAGCAACTCCTGCCAGGAGCTGACAATAAATAGCCTGACTCTGGAGGGTTCTTTTCCTGTCGAGATTTATAATGAAATGGTTACAGAGCAGATGAAATACACTACTTCTCTCTCTGGACCCAGATGGCAGGAGGTGATTCATGATCGTCGCTCTGCACTGTCGCAGGGGTCACACAGGACTATTGGAAAATTACATCATCTTTGTATCGATCAGCTACTCATAGGCTATTTCAAAAGACATGTAATTTAATGTCGCGCGCCTGGACCCGTGTAATGTCTCTGCCACTGGCACACAGGTGCTGAGGGAAAAGGCCAAAAAAAAATGGGACACCTCAGGTCAAAAGAAATAAATGATGCCCAGAGAAAAGCTTCACTTTCGCAAGATTTAGTCACCAATTTCACTCAGCTGTAATGAGCATTCGCTTTAGTAGCTGGATCTATAGCTGTTTAACTTGAATGGTTACATTTTTCTTTCAGAGGAGCATAGGTTAGTGTGGCTGAGCTGAGAAGGACAGTTCTGTTTACAGCCTAAGGCTATGCTTGAAGTGCAGCTCACTTTTAGTTGCAGACTTGCAAATTTAATACATACCTAAAATAACCTACAAAACACACACACACACACACACACACACACACACACACACACAAATTCATAAACTGATACCTATGATTTATGTGATAAAGGTAAGGTAAACCACAAGTACAGGTAAAAAAATATTTAATAACAACCCCCGCCACACACACACACACACAAACCTGTTGTAGTGTACAGGGTACGCTACAAGTTGTTTCAAAACTTGTACTGTACCCTGTTGTCAAACTTTAACTAATCAATTTGCTGACACAAGAGACAATGTGATTGGTCACAGTAGACAGTCAAGGTACTGTAAATGCTGATTTTGCAGTGCAATTTAGAATATGCTATGGTTTGATCTGGCAAAACAATATTGTGGCGTAGGCGGGGCTTCGGCTGGCGACCATCATGCCTTGCGGGAGGGGTTACTGTGTGTTCACCCTGTCGGGGAAGGGTGTTTGGGTTAGTGGATTCGGGTATGTTGTGTGGGTGTGTGTGTGACCTGTTGAATGTGCTCCGATTTATGCTTAGGCTGAATTGGATGTAGGTTCTCGTGTGAATGTGCTGCTCATGCTATACATGCTGTGTGCAAAATAAAGTACTCCCAACCATTGCATTGGGCAGCAATTAAGCTCACTCGTCTCTGCAACGTCCTTTCCGGCGGTAAAACGCTACAATATGATAATAACCTGAGTTGTTGAGAGGCCATCCTGGCAGCAAATTTTAAAGCTGTTAAAGCTAGTCTGAGGTAAATGTTAGTAAGAGATAAACAAACGGTTGTCAAAGGTGAGCAAACACTAGTCACAGGTGGGTAAATGCTAGTCTGTGGTGGGTAAAGCTAGACAGAGGTGGGAAATGCTAGTAAGATTTGGGGAAATGCTAGTGAGAGACAAGTACATGCTAGTCATAGATGAGCTAATGCTGATCAGAGGTGGGCAAATGCTAGTCAGAGGTTTGTAAATGCTAGTCAGAGATGAGCAAATGCTAATCAGAGGTGGGTAAATGCTAGTCAGAATTCGGTTAGATATAGGAAAATGCTACTCAGAGGTGGGAAAACTCTAGTCAAAGGAGTGAAATCACTAGTCAGAGGTAAGCAAACACTAGTCAGAGATGGGAAAACAGTAATCAGAGATAGGTAAATGCTAGTCAGGGGCGAGCAAACGCTAGTCAAAGTTGAGCAAATGCTAGTCAGAGTTGGGGAAAATGCTAGACACAGGTGAGCAAACACTAGTTGTAAAAACGATAGTAAAAGGTGGGTACATGCTAGTCAGAGGTGGGTAAACAATATTTAATAAAGTTACGAGGTGTGTGAATGCCTGTTACATGTGGTTACCCTCTAATACAGCCCTGACCTGCACATTGATGTAATTGTCTAATCAGCTATCAAATTATGTGGCAGCAGCACAATAACGGTAGTAAATTTAAGATTTACAATTCATGTTTACATCAAATATCAGAATATACAGTAACTCGGTTATTTTAACCATTGCATGGTTGTTGATGCTAGACCAGTTAGTCTGAATTATTTAGAATAATCAGTAGTCATTGATCTATTGGGATTTTCAAGCACAGTTATCTTTAGAATTTACTCACAATACTAAGGGAAAACAAACAAACAAAATATTGTAAATGATGGTTAAGCAAGAAGAAACACTTGGCTTTTATTCAGGATGTCTGTGGTAACTTACAGTAAATAGTCCTTCTTTATATCTGTGATGGCATAAAAATATCACAGAATGAACGACAACAGCAGTGAGAACAGCAGAAGAGCACAGCCAGAAACAGGATTCTGAGACTACAGTGAGCAGTGGCTGACAAATAATGATGAATATCTGCTATGACTTGCAGATGGTACTGTATGGTCAGAACCTGGTGTCAACAGAATGAATTCATGGAACCAACCTGCCATGTGTCAACTTAATATCAATTATACAACAGTTAGTTCCAACCAAGTAATCTGATTGGACAAGAGCCATGCCACGAGTAGTTATATTAGACAGTAGTAGTACTGGGACATTTGATAACAGTATATGTGTCATTCCATATCAGATGTTCTAATAATCATTAACTACGCTAATTCTCAGTCTTCAGGATGGCGGAAAGTAGGTTGGTAGACCTTTCAGCAGGAAAAAAACCCATCTGATAATATTATATCATATGATATTGAACAAAACTTAAACAAATATTTAGTATTTGCTTCTAGGTCGTTCAAAATTGCCTTTCTGTTGTCTTACAGTGCGTTTCAAAAGTATTCATACCCCTTGAACTTGTCCACATTTTGTCATGTTACAACCACAAACAATGATGACCACAAAAATGTATTTTATTGGGATTTTATGTGATAAACCAACACAAAGTGGCACATCATTTTGAAGTTGAAGGGAAATTGTAATTTTTTTCCAATTTTTTTTTTACAAATAAAAATCTTAAAAGTGTAGCATGTATTTGCATTCAGCCCTTTTTACTATGATACCCCTAACTAAAATCCAATTGGACAAATTGCCTTCATGAAAATATTTAAAAGCACAATTAGGTTATATAAAAAAATATCCCAAGCTTTGAACATCTCACAGAGCACTGTTCAATCCATCATCTGAAAATGGAAAAATTATGGCACAGCTGCAAACCTACCAAGACATGGCCGTCCACCTAAACTGACAGGCCGGGCAAGGAGAACATTAATCAGAGAAGCAGGCAAGAGCCCATAGTAACTCTAAAGGAGCTGCAGAGATCTGCAGCTCAGGTCAGAGAATCTATCCACGGGAAAAATGCACTCCACAAATCTGGCCTTCATGGACGAATGCCAAAAAAAGCCATAAGAAGTCCTGTTTGCAGTTGCACATGGCTTGTCGCAAACTGCAAATGGAATTTCTTATGGCACTCTGTCAATCTTTTCAGATTTTTATTCGTTAAAAATACATTTACGTTTGTGGTTGTAATGTGACAAAATGTGAAAAAGTTCAAGGGGTATGAATACTTTTGCAAGGCACTGTATTTACCCCTGATGTGAGCTGCAAAGATAATTAGCTTGTAACGTAAGGCTGAATCCCAAATCCCTCCCTAACCAATAATAAAGGACACTACTTGGTGTGTGGAACAAGTGGATTCTACACATTGTAGGCATAGTGCATTTGCTTTCCATCTAATGGTATTTTGGGATCCAACCCCAGAACCAGGAAGTTAACATAGCTGGTATTCTAAAGCAGGATAAGTGGGAATATAAAGAGAAATATAAAGATTTACAGGAGTGTCCACCACCTTCATTTGGCTACATAGTACTGATAAGAATTTAATTTTACTTCAACCCCTGTTAAATACATAAACTGCTGGTTGGCTGCAACTTTGTGCCCATGGCCACATCAATCAGCCATGCTGATATACAGCACAACAGCACTTGTATGATATTGCTTAATCAAGGATCTTTGCATGCCACAGCACTATCTGAGCATTGTTTCTTATTATGTGCATTCCTTTATTGCCATAATTACCTTTGTATATATTTTCTCCTGATGGTTAAAGTAAACTTGATCATTTATAGTATGAGAAAGTCAACAGTCAACAGTCTAGTAACTAGAAAGCAATTATGTCAATATGGACCAGAAGCTCAAACGAATGTTAAAAACAAACACCTGTGTACTGTATACACTATAATGCCAAAAGTATTCACTCACCCAACCAAATCATTGAGTTGGTTGGTGGTGAGGTGTTCCAATCACTTACAGACCACTTCTACAAACATTGTGAAATGTATATTTTAGAATACACTTGGTGAAAGAATGGGTGGCTCTCAGGAGCTCAGTGGATTCCAGCGTGGTACCGTGATAGGATACCACCTGTGCAATAAGTCCAGTCACTTGGGCTCTTCCACTTAGTTCCAGTAAAAGAAACTTTCAAAGCTTTGGCATACCAAGCATTTGTGGACAATTTCATGCCTTCAACTTTGTGGGAACAGGTTGGGGATGGTTCATTCCTGTTCCAACATGACTGCGCACTAGTGCACAAAGCAAGGTCCAAGACATTGATGAGCGAGTTTGGTGTGGAAGAACTTGACTGGCCTGCACAGCGTCCTGACCTTAACCCAATAGAAGACCTTTGGGATGAATTAGAGCGGAAACTGCGCGCCAGGCCTTCTCGTCCAACATCAATATCTGGCCTTACAAATGCGCTTTTGGAAGAATTGTGAAAATTTCCGATAAACATACTCCTAAACTCCGAAACCTTTCAAGTGATCAAGAGTACACTTGTACATGTGTCAATTATTATTATTAATTATTATTGACAATTGTTATATGTGTGCCGTTGCTTTGTTTCAAAGCCTGAACCTTATTTGAACTTTGAGGAGACAAAAGCACATTTCTTTTCGTTCAATAAAGGGGTGGCTTGAATCTTTTAGAATACACTTCAAAACCTTTCATTAGTTTTTAATAGCTTTGAATCTGCATACATGCTGAGCAGGCTGTGCTCCAAATTGAGTTTTAATATAATGAGAGCTGCCTTACTGAAAACCCCAACTGATAGGTGGAAAATCAACCAGATTTTATGTTCCACAGATATGATACTCACCATCTTCCGATATTTAACAGGTCATTTTCTCTTTTTTAGTGTTTGTGTGTGTTGTTTAATTACCATTTGTAACCGTAAGAACTATGTGTTTGGTCAGAAGATATTGATTCATTCTCTATTAATCAATTCGTTTTTTTTCATAATTTATTTTTAAAAAAGGTGAAAATCATATATTCTAGATTTATTACACATAAAGTGGGATATTTAAAGCCTTTTCATAAGGCTATCATCTCATGAAAAAAAAATCCAGTATCTCAAAACATTAGAATATGTCATTTCAAGTTTGACTAAATTACCATTCATACAGTATAAATACTGTGAATCTCTCGGTCTAGATCAGTATACACATGAGGAAAGCTGCTGACTTGACAGTTGTCCAGAAGATAATCATTGACACCCTCCACAAGGAGGGAAAGCCACAGAAGGTCATCGCAAAAACGGCTTGCTGTTCACAGCGTGCTACATGATAGCATATTGATAGAAATGTTTGCTGGAAAGGAAAAGTGTGGTAGAAAAAAAAAAGGAAATAAAAACAAGCATAACTGCAATATTAAGATCAAGCAAGGCCAATTCAAGACCTTGGGAGAGCTTCAAAATAAGTGAAGTGAGGCTGGATTCAGGGCATCAAGAGTCACCATGCACATACAAATGACTCTGACTCCTGGACCAGAGACAATGTCAGAAGTGTCTTACATAAGGGGGGAAAAAACTGGACTGTTGCTTAGTGGTCCAAAGTCCTCTTTTAATTAATTTCATTTGGAAATAAAGGTCCCACAATCTGGAGGAAGAGTGCAGAGGCACAGAAGTACAGTATGACATTTCCACAGTTGGTGATGATTTTGGGGTTGCCATATCATCTGCCGCTACTGGTCCACTGTGTTTTATCAAGTCCAAAGTCAAAGCTGCCATGTACCAAGAAATTTTAGAGCACGCCATCGTTCTGTCTGCGGACAAGCTATATGGAGAGGCAAATCACAGGTTAGCTACCCCTAACTGGTTTTCTGGTTAGGGTTTAAAGATCTAAGACCGACATTATTAGCAAAGACCTTAAACATCGGCTATGAGTACAGTGAGGCACAGACATGTTTGCCTAAAATAATTTAGGCAAATCAGAACTTGTACTGGGGCAATATATGTCATTGAAAAAAAGAGCAGTAAACAGTCATTTGTAAAAGTTAATTATGTGTAAAAATTATCTGATCGTAGCATAGTTTTTGTACTGGGCAAATACAACCTTAGATGAACAACAGCATATAACCTTTTCCATCGTACCTTTATGTATTAAACAAAAACGAACCAACCCCTGCAAAAAAAATAAATAAAAATAAATAATAATAATTAAATAAATAAATAAATAAATAAATATGCGGGCAATACTACCCACTTACCGCTTCCACAGGATTTAAGAGAGCAAGTTGCCAGGTGCCGCTTTATCATCAGCCATTGATTAATTGATCGTTAGCAGGTGTGCAGACCTCATTAAAAGAAGAAGTTTTGTCAGTTTGCTGATCTGGAGCATTCAGGTCTGTGTTAACATTGCCAAGAGTAAGAGACATAAACAGTGGTCTTGGAGAAGTACTTGGTGCTTCACATCAATCTGGAAAAGGTTATGAAACCATTTCCAAACAATTCGGAGTTCAACGTTCTACCGTGAGAAAGAATATTCACGTTCCAGAACATTAACCCCTAAGGTAGACCATGCAATGCTCAGAGAAGTACAAAAAAACCAAGAGTAATCTCAGATGCTCAGTCACCTGAGCATGTTAAATACTCCATGACAGCACAATTAGAAGAAGACTGAACAAGTATGGTTTGCTTGGAAAGGTTACCAGGCGAAATCTCTTCTGCCTAAAAAGAACATGGACACATGACTGATGTTTGCAAAACTGCATATGGGCAAAGCACAAGACTTCTGGAACTACGTCCTATGGAGAGATGAGACCAAAATAGAGGCCTTAATGCCCAGTGCCTGGTTTGGCAAAAACCAAACAGCATTTCATCAGAAACACCTCATACCCATTGACAAGCACAGCGAGGGAGGTGTGATGGTTTGGTCTTGTTTTGTCCATGACCTGGACACCTTGCAGTCTGTATTAGACTGAATGTGGGAAGAAAATGGATGTTTTTGGAAAGACAACAGGTCAAAACAAACACCTACAATAAAGTCGTTGAATACAGGAGATCTTGAAATTGTGAGAGCATAAGAGTGACCTTAGGAAAATAAAGATGGTTTGTGAAAAGAAATATGTCCTAACTTAACTCAACCTCTGAAATAAACTAACTACAAGTTCACATATGAGCCTATAGAAACTATGAAATGTTGCCTGTGGTGCCTTACTGACCTGTTAATCACTTTTTGAGACCTGCAGATGTTCACAGCTATTCACAGGGGGGGGAATTGCATAATGCATGTGACATTTTATGTGAATAATAAAGTACCACATCACTGTCAATAAGGCCGGATCACAGAACAGGGATAGGCTGAGATGATTGCTTTAAAGTCCAAGGAAATTGGTTTAAAAGGAATAATAGGCACATCTGGTCAATCTTTGAAGCCTAGGCTCGGCCAATCTAAAGTAAGAGGATTACAGAAACAATTTATTATGCTCTAAAGATGTAGATCATTGTTGTATGTCATTTGTGTTACAGTGAAAGATGATTCAAGTCAAGGACACTGAGATTTAAGCAGTGTCAGTATGCTGTGCCATAGGTTTTAATTATTAATATTTAATTAATCATGAACCTACAGTCCAGCAGCTTTAGCTAATGTTCACATCGTCTATCAGAATGGGGCAAAAATGTGTTTTCATTGATTTCGATTGTAGCATGATTGTTGGTGCCAGATGATCTCCTGGGATTTTCATGCACAACAGACATGGCATAAAAGTGCACCTGAAAAATCTTCAGGAAATGCATGAAGCAATAATGTCAATAAGGACAAGAAGAATTGAGTCTTTTTTTCCAATGTCATGTTGAATTGAGGCTGTTTGAAAAGAAAAAGTAGTCCTTGCCTAATATTAGTATAGTGTTCCTTGATAAGTGTTCGTACCACTATTGATGAATGCCTTTCCTCGAATTGGTCCTAAGCTGATTTGCCATGATGGACAATAGCCTTTCTTTATGGTTGAAAAAATAAATCCAAGGTAAGGTGGCTGGTAAATTGTGTTTTACAGTTAAATGGATTTCTGGCTGCTGTAAAGGCTAATTATTCAAATGTGTACATTGATATTCTGGCTATTTATTGGGGCCTTAGGTCGAAGCTGACATTATTGAGTTTTGAATTAAATTAATTCATTTTAAGTATCAAGCCAATAAGAAATTTAATAACTTAAGAATTGATTGTGGTTTCCACCCCTGTAATTATGAGTACTGATTTAAACGAATAAGAGCAATGTAGCTGAATTACAGTTGATATTAAAAGTCTACACTGACACTCTAAAATGCTAGGGTTTTGTCATAAAAAAAAATTTAACCAAAATAAATCATATTAAGGGTGAAAAAGAAATCTCATATGATTTATTTTGGTTTAATTTGTTTAATCTAAAAACAAGCAAGTTAAACAATCACCTGGTGGCATAAATGTTCATACTTTTTTTATTACATTATGTGTAACAGTGCTTTGAATTAACCAGTCACATTCAGTTGTGTGTTTTCAAAAGTTATTATCATGCACCTGTCATTGTTGAAGTGACCATGATGAACCTGAAATAAAGACCAGATCTTTCTGTAAGGTTCTCATCTTCTTTGTTTTACGTGACTACTGAAGCTAGTGTCTGCAAATCGCTTACAAAGCATGTACAGGACCTCACTGTAGAAAAGTATTGATTAGGGGAGGTTTGAAAAAGAATTTCTAAAACATTTAAGGTACCATGGAGCACCGTCAAGGCTGTCATCAACAAGTGGAGAAAATGATGCAACACAATGAGATTACAAAGAAAATTGACTTGTTCCAAACATGGCCAAAATTAATGGAATGACTTTTATCAGGAAAGCTGCCAAGAGACCAATAACAGTATAAAATGAGGTGTGGGGATATCTGGCTTGTATTGATCACCACCCACATTTGACAACATTCTCAAATTCTGGACGTAATTTGTATTAACATAATTTAAGTGGCACAGATACTGTAGGTGGCGGCAACATAGCATATGATGATAAAAAAAATGATGATTAAAAAAAATATATATATGTGCTTATATGGAAGCCTTGTCGGTGTGTGTTTAACGGGGAGGCTTCAGAGTTCAGAAGGTGTTTTTGGGTTTTCGGCTGTCAGGAACAGAAGTTAATTATTACAAAAGTTATTATTATTTTCATAAATGGGAAGATTTTACTAGTACTGGAATATGGGAATGACATCACAAAAATGTAGGACTCACTAAATGAGCATATTATTATTATTATTATTATTATTATTATTATTGGTCATAGAAACAACTATAAAATAATAACTATAAAAATGTGATGCCTAATGTGAACTATTTATTTATTTATTTTTTTTTTATTATTTATTTTTTTTTTTGCTCAGTCTTTGGGTAGTTGGTTAAAATGAACTAAAATTCAGTTCATCATATTGGCCAATTTGTGCTAAAAAAAAAGTATATTTCACTCTATACTGCACAATCCTCAGCCCTATATACGTGTACGGCCACCAAGTTGCCACTGTTGTCAACTGCTCAGATATATAAATATGTAAGTCATTCTGGAAAATGGCGTCTGCCAAATGCCATAAAGTAAATATAAATATATGTTTATTTTTTTTTTAAATGGCTAAAATGTTTTAAGCTTTACTACCAAGCCAAAAAAAAAAAAAACTGGCTAAGCCTTCCCAGATGTAGTATACACATTCACATATTTATACTTTGCCCTTCTATACTGTAATATTTTATACTTCGATTGCAAAAATAGCAAGTATTGTTTTCATCAACTAGAATTTTAACAGTTAATTTAATCAGGGAAAGATGAATGAATTAAAATTTAAATTAATATAATTTTTTTTTTTTTAAAGATGTTCCACCAAAACTGCTGAAGTACGTAAACATGTATACATGCTAAATATCCCACACTATTATTTATTGTCTCATTTATTACTTGCTGTCTAGTGAATTGTTCCCTTACCATTTCCTACTAAATATCACTTTCATTCATACTCCGCCTCAATGTGATACCAACTCAATTGTTGAGACGGAAGGATTAGATGTAAGAAAAGCGAAAAATGTATCTCCTCACAATAATGCAGACAGCTTTTGCATTATCCCCATCATTATTGCTTGGTTTCAAATCCAACCTGCCGCAATAGAGAAACAACAGGACAACCGTGTTTTGCAAAAGTGGGTTTGAAACTTACACACGAACTCTGCTTAAGCAGCTTCCATAAAGAAGATCCGAACGTCTTAAGGAAAATGCACAACATGTGTTCACCAAAATGAGTTTTTTTACATGATAGTTTTTGTAAACTTACCTCCACAGGGAGCTCTCAGTGACACTTCCAAGGTTGAAGTCGTACAGCTTGGTCAGCATGAGAATTACCTGAAGAAATAAAAAAAAAAGAAAAAGCACCATGTGGTTATTTCATTATTTACGCCTCATGGCACAGGGTAATGTGTGATTAATCTATTTGCATAACTTGCAAAGGTGAAAGATTTGTTTGTACATGCTTATCAAATAATAACTCAAAAGGCACTGAAATACATCTACTGAAGCAAGTCATTTGCCCTGTACAGTTAGTCGAGTAATAGAGAAAATATGTAGACGTGAAAAACACAGGATTGGAAAGATATTTTCAATTAACATGTATAATTTCTTTTAACAAAAGAACAACAATGAATTACACATTGTCTTTGAAATAGCTATAGACACACAGTTGTCCATGAATAAGTGGCAAAATGCTTGTATTAAATAAAGATTAAACTCTTTTATTCAAGGTTGCCACTCAGAATAAACAAGAAATCCCTTGTGTTTTTACTCACATTTAAAATAAGTGCAATTAATAAAATAACCAAAATTGTCCCCAAAACTCTTGAACAAATAAAGCTCTTTCTAAAAAATAACATCTGACATAATGTGACTGAAGTTTACCAAGTCTCATTGGAACTATGTGTTACATAATTATGTTTTGTAGTCTGTACAATGTCTGCATGTCTGGCAAAATGTGAGGACTACAGGGACTCTTGCGGCAATTAATGACAGCATGAATTCTGATATGTATGTGGATATTTCGTCCCAAAGTCTGATTGCTTCTGCCAGGAGGTTAAGACATGTCTTTCAATTGATAATTTAGATAAATAAACAAGAAGAAAATCAAAAATATGGAAAAATATGTTTTATACAGTATCTACTGCTGACGGCACAGGTGGCTTAGTGGTTAACACTGTCGCCTTGCACTTTCAGGTCCTGAGTTCGACTCCCGCCTCGGGTCTGTGTGCATGTCTGAGTTTGCATGTTCTCCCTGTGCTTGGTAGTTTTCCTCCGTGTTCTCTCTGGTTTCCTCCCACAGTCCAAAGACATGCAGATTAAATTAAATTTGCGTTTCAAAATTGCCCGTAGTGTGTTATTGCGCGTGTGAATGTTGACCGGAGGTCGTATCACAGTCATACAAATGGGAATAAATACAATGGTCACCATGGGCCTCCATGGTCCCTAGTTGGACTGATTCCAAAATTCCAAAATTCAGTTGATCATTAAATTCCATTTAATGTGCTAGATTCAAGCACTCATTCTTAAGATACTGTGCTAAAAAGAATCGTAACACAGAAATAAACAGAGGAAGACTCATTCAAGATGTTACATGCACTCTCCTACACGAGTCTCCAACTTTAGTAAACCTTGATTTAGAGGTTCACTGATGTTTTTTTTTCACCAGACAAAATCTCACAAAATATCAATTGTAGGTTTGCCAAAATTTCTGTAATAAGTCTTATGCAAAAAAAAAAAATGTAGATAGACTTTTTTTTGGTGTTAAAATATCATTACTTGCATCTTTTGCTAATTTTTTTAAAAATAATTTTGCGCATGCACTAAATATAAAAAACCTTTAGATCTGCTTTTAAATTCTTTTTTTTTTTAAACATTGAAACTTCCACAGTTCCCAACTTCAGAGCATCGCTGCATACCAGAGCATATTGTTGTGAAACTTCTGAAAGCACCACAACTTGTCACCTTTCTGCATGACAAGTTAATCATGATGCTCTTTACTGCTTAATCATAATGTTCTGAATATGAGTACTGATGTGCTAATATTCTTTAGAGCACACTTTAGGTTGCACAAGACTTTCCTAACTAGGTCAATCATGCTCCCTGGGGAAAATATAAGAGAGAAAATGCTGTAGTTTGCCTGGAGTGAAAAGGAGTAGCGCACATGAAAAACTTCTGATTTATTTACTTTAAGAACTTGGTGGAAGGGCTGAACATCTGCAATGGCAGAGATACTAGTAAAATATACATTAATGTGGATTGTAATGGAGGTCATAGTGTTTGCCTGAGCAAGGATTTCATTTTATTATGTACCTTCCTCATTTTAGTGACCTCCTCCCCGTGCATGTGGCATTATACTGTATTTACATGAGAAGACGATCTGCAGGTGAGCAATGTGACTTTGCTGCCTGTACCTTTTTTTTTGCACATGAGCAATGTGTCAACAACTACAAGCTAGAAACACATGCACCTGGGCAGTAGAATCATATTTCCACATAATGCTTGTTATCACACTCATTATGTACCGACATCTGCCACCTGTCCACCTGTGCAAGACTCGGAACAGAACTTCATGTTCATTTAAACTAAAGAAAGGTGGGATATCATAAATAGATAGTAAGAATAGTAAGAAAGTAAAGACTAATTTACATTGTTTCCCGATGAGGAAAAAAACTAGAATTAGAATTTAAGGATTTGTATATAGAGTATTTTTATAGTTTGGTTCAAAACCGAATATGTTTTGAAACCTGTCTCCAAATAATTAGATGCTTAGTTGAGTCAGAACGGCAGATGTCCCAACATCTCCAATGTGAAAATCCTTGCAGGGGAAAAAATAAAGAATTTTATCATTACAAAAACCCATCATCTGTTGGCACACAGGCAACTCAGTGCTCACAACATTAATGATGAACATGTATTTCTTAAGCTAGGATGTAACTGCAGTCTGCAGAAATGGTTGGTTTCAGTTGCAACCAGTAGAGTTATGCTTATCCTACAATTACTTACTTACTCATTATCTATACCGCTTTATCCTGTTTTTAGGGTCACAGGGGCCTGGAGCCTATCCCAGGAGACTTAGGGCATGAAGGCGGGGTACACCCAGGCAATTTGGGGATGCCAATTAGACTCATCTGCAGATCTTTGGACTGTGGGAGGAAACCGGAGTACCCGGGGTAAACCCACCAAGTATGGGAATCGAACCTGGCCGGGAATTGAACCCAGACCCTGAAGGTGCAAAGCAACAGTGCTGACCACTACACCGCCGTGCCGCCTCTTACAATTACAGTTATGTCAAATAATTAACATTGATGTACATCCACTATGGTCCATATGCATAATATGCTGCCAGTAATAATAATATTAACAATTAATATAAACATACCTATGCACTTGTACTTACTTATTGATCTTGTGCTTTAATTATTGAAATAGTTTATATTTTTACATATATTTCATCTAAAAGTACTCTCATATCCTGGAGTCATGGATTTATTATAGTGTAGAATAAAAACAATGCACATGTGAATATTGACCACCAGAGGTCCTACCACTGGCATACAAATGGGAATAAATACAATGGTCACCAGTAGCTTCCACGATCCCTAGTTGGGAAGTGGAAATACCTAAACCATATATATGGGGTATTTTCAAAAAAAAAAAAAAAAAAGAGAAACACCTGACCAAAAAATACAGACAAGCTGAAGGCTGCTATCAAAGCAACCTGGTCACTACCGTCTCAGCAATGCCACAGGCTTTAAATACACACACACACATATACAGTATACACACAGTATATATACAGTATACACTGTATATATGAAAATCATTCTGCCAAAAATAAACAAAATAGCAAAAGCATAGGTGCAATGTGGCATAAAATTTATGATGTGTGTTTAATTAAATTGAAATTTTAATATAAATGTTTTAAATCTCACATCACCAGAGTATAACAAAATGCTTCTGTTCTGATTGAATTGAAAGTTTTGGAATTGACAGTAGCTCAAGGACTAGCTTGTGAAGTGTAATGCACAAAAATAGAAAGTTCAGGATGAACAAGAAGCTTAGTTTTGATTAGAATGTATTGGCTAATTTTTAGATTAAATATTTGTCTGTGTGTGAGAGAGAGAAAGAGAAAACGTCTGCATGCGTTCCGTAAGCTAAACTGCAGCAAAGGCAAACGAGTCTAGGGAGCTGCTAACCTTAAATGTCCAAAAGAAAGCTGTGCATGCTAATGACGGTGCAGCAGGGCGTGCTGATTCTGCTGCAGGCACCGCACGCTGGCTTCGGCTCTCTTGCTAACTAGGACTGTCAGTGAGACTAGATGTATGTGTGGGGGTGTTGTGTTGTGTTGTGTTGTGTGTGTGTGTGTGTGGGTAACAAGTGAGTGAGTGAGAATCAAAAAAAAAAAAAGAAAAAAAATGAAGAGCGAGGGAGCGTGGAGGGCTTCTTTAAGCCTCTTAGGGTACTTAAGCCTGTGTGTGAGACAGTGAATGACTGCTTATGTGTGACCGTGAGTTCCGGTGCATGTCTGTATCAGTGTGTGCGCATTATATATTAGGCTCCTTGCTAATGTGTGTGTCCGTAATCCTCATTGTATGTGCATGCACCAGTCCGTTACACCATTTCTGAAGTGAAGAAAATATAAATCTTAAGCCTTAGATATGCTCATTCTATTAAGTGCACATGACACAGTTCAGGATATTGAACAGCTTTAGCAGGCATGTTTCTAATTCCATGCTTTATGTTCATGTGTACGTTGTTAAATGGAATAATCTGTTTTAAAAGTGATACGACCGAAAAGTATTTTCCATTATAGAATCCCAACCTGAAGAAGAAGAAGCTTTTATTTCTCATATACTATACAGTGGTTTGCATACCCTAGCTTCCTAGGTAGTTGGGGTCAGAGCTCAGGGTCAAACATGATACACCATATATCCATGGAGCAGAGCAGGCTCAGGGCCTTGATCAAGGACCCAACAGTGGCAGTTTAGTGATACTGAAGCTTAAACCTCGTCACTTTCTGAGCAGTAATCCAGAACCTTCAACCACTGAGCCACCACTGCCATCAAAAATTCCCAATCTTGTATCATGATGGATCGAGCAAATATAGGTTAGTGTCTTGGATTGATCAGGAGTGTTGCAGAGAATTAAATAAAACATATGCATCTGGACCCAGGGTAGCATAAAAAGCATAAAGTTTAATTCGAGTCATGGAAAACACTGCTGTGCGGAAGAAGTGTGGAACATAAAAGTTTACAATAAAATTGTAGAATTAAACCTACTCTTAATGGCCCTTCTGTCTTTTGGCAGTAAAATTTCTAAGATCAGTAATATTTCATTCCATTTCAGTACTAAAACTGAATTATCTATACACTAATCCCAGCGAAATTCAGGCACAAGACAGGGTACGTCCTGGATGAGGTACCAACCCATCGTATGACACAATCACAAGCTTGTACACCCAATTACACACTGCAGGCATTTTAGAAATGGCAATCAACCTGCTGTGCATGTTTATTGACTGCGATGAAAACTACCAACCATGGGGAAAACATGCAAGCTCAACACAGATTTAAACCCCTCACCCTGGAGATACAAGGTGACAGAGCTAACCACTGAACCAACATGCCGCCCAGTACTGAAATCAAGTAACTGAAATCCTAGTAAAATGTAAAGCTGGTGTCAATTTAATTTAGTCTATTATCTTAATTCTGTTTTGTTTTCTTTCTCCACTAGGCGTCAAACTCCCCCTAGTGTGTATGTGTGAGTGTATGCTTTTGCCCTGCAATGGATTGGCACCATCTATGCTCCAAGTCCTCCGGGATAGGCTACAGACCACCCGTGACGCGGTACAGAATAAGTGGTATAGAGAACAAGTGAATGAGTGAGTTATAATTAAAAGTCATACACATCCAAACATAAATGAGTTCAATCAGAATATTATATTGAATTAATAAGAAGATGAAATTCAACTTTATTGTCATTGTGCAAAGTATAAGTACAAAGGCAATGAAACGAAGTAAATGGCATAATTTTTGTAAAAGGCATTAAAACCTAGATATTTTCATACAATGCACGTTGTGCAACTTGGTACAGATTGGAAGTATATACAGTAGGCTGACACCTTTAAATTTGAAATTGAAAAAAACCCAAATTGCTCCCAATGGCATGGCAAATTGTACAAAGCTGCAGTTTTTGGTTTCTCATGGGTATTGCTTTTGCTGACAGTATCCTCTGCCAGTTTACACTCCTGGCCCTCGCAGCTTGTTTGTCCTTGGATTCTAAAAAGAAAAGGGTTGAAGATATGCAAACGTACATGGAGAAAAATGACTAAATATTTCCTAGATACAGGAAACATTTTGAACTCTAAACTCCCTAAATATGTTTAGTATTGGCGCAAGAATATTTTTTACTAAATGAGTGTTTCTGCTTCTTGTTTAACATAATCTGTAATTGGCATCAGTTATATCCTGTATGAAAGCTGGAATCCTTTGCTTTACTTGTTTATTCTTAGTTCTGATACCGGATAGATTCTAAACCTGACCCTGCACTTTGCTTGGAGTGGCGCATGTAAACCTGAAATTCTAGTTAAATCGCTAATAAATGTCTGTTGATGTACTGTATAGCGTTCTCTCTCATTAAAATGATATTACGCACTGCATTTAAATATTTAGAATTTTTTTAAGAATAAAGCGGAGCTAGAGCCTATCCCAGGAGACTTTGGGCATGTGGCGGGGAACATACGAATTCCATGCACCCAGACCCAAGGCAGGATCTTTTTTTTATATATATATATTTTTTTAAAAGATATTTGCAAATTAGCTGGCATCATGTTCCTGAGCTTGAATAATAACAAATGCTTTTATAATGTCTTTCAGTTAAGATAAGTTTCTTTCAGGCTCAGTTTGACGGCAACCGGTATGTCAGACTGTCAGATACCCAGATGTTAGGCTTGATCTAAATAGGAACGTATGAAAACACATCAGAGCCTTGGATATACACGATCCAAATCTAACTAGGTGCAATGGTTGACAAGCCATGACAAGATTTGTTCCTTAATTATGCAGAGAAACAAGTAAACAACGAGGTTGGAAAATACTGGAAATATATAGGCAAGTGTAGTAGATAACTAAGAGCTGGGAGAGCAAGAGACTAAGCATGCAGTGGAAACACCCGTCTTTTGTATAGATGATGATGATGATGATGATGAATTATGATCAGATGCAATCTGACTCCGTCCATGTCTGTATTAAAGCATTGCAATTCGAAATTTCGATCCACATAAGCGCCCCCCATTTTCCTAAGCGCGTGCGAGTTGTATTTATAAAATGCTACATTGCAATTCCATTGTTATTTTATTTGCGTATAAGCAACTCCCTTCAGTTTTAAAGCAGTTCCTTGTTGGAAAAGCCGCACAGACCACAGTCTTTTTCGACTTGAATTCAGCTGCACACTGCAGCCTGTCACAAAGACAGTGATAGAGTGGCACATTCTGAATAATGCACACAGAAATGTGTTGTGTGCATATTTCAGAGCAAATAAGTGTGTCTGCGGGAAGAGAAAAAGGAAAAGAGTGCAAATGATACTTAGGGTGTGTGTGTGTGTGTGTGTGTGTGTGTGTGTGTGCATGAATACATATGCACATGCCTACACAGACGCACACCTCTCGCTCTGTTTGGCAACCGGAATTCTAAATGAATGATGTCTCAGAAACCAGCATTTATTCGAGTAATAAATCATAGTTTAGCTCATAGCCGTATGGCGGAGATAACACTTGGCACAATTTTTAAAATGGGATGCTTGAGCACTCTCTATTGACCCGCTTAATTGAAAAAAATGTGTGCGAGTCTTTTGTGTGTGTGTGTGTACATTGATGAGAGAGAGGTCAGAGGAGAATAGCCAGACTGCATTGAGTTGACAGAAAGACTACAGTAACCTAAATGTCTATTCTTAGCAAAAACAGTAATCAGAAAAGCATCTGAGAATGCACAACACGTTGAACCTTGAGGCTGACGTGCTACAACTAGTGATGGGTCGTTCATGAACGATTCGTTCTTTTTGAACGAGTCTTTAAAGTGACTCAGAAGAACGAGTAGTGTCGGAGGAGAGTGATTCGTTCATTTTCTACTGGGTGCGCATGCGCAAAACATCGCAAAAACTCCGTACAGTAGGTTATGTACAGGAAACTGAAATGAGTGGTTACCTTTTGAGTGTTTTTGGTCTGAATCGTTCGTTCTTTTGTCACATGACTCCAATAGATGCTATGCAGTGCAATAGATTAAAAACTCGACTCAGACTGGAAGATATGAGAGGTGAGCTGCTCATTCTGTTTATCATAATATGTCCTTAGCTGCATTGTAATATATTCATTACTGGAACTAGAGCCAAAATTTGTGTTGGAGGTCTGTTTATTAATAATGTAACATTTTATTTTATTTCTGAACAAAAGACCGAAATGAACTAAATGACTCAAAAAAAAGATTCAAAGAACCAAGTCACTAAAATGATTCAAACTTCCCAGTAAACTACAACAGTAAAAAGTTTTACTTCTGTCTGCCAAAAATTATTATTATTATTTTCTTTTTTTTTTTTTTTAGGAAATTTTCTAGATATTTACATAATTTACTATGATTCTTCCTTTCTTAACATTGTAAAGTGCCTGTGATCTTATGCTAATACTGCAAGCACAATATCACGCCTGAACTTGACGTCCTCCCCAGGATTTCCATAAAACAATATTTGAAATTCTTCTTTTCACTTATAAAGCCCTTAAAAACCCTTCCTTTTTTTTATCTCTTTGAATTTCCCATCACCACCCCGCGCAGCAACATCTTCAGATCTGGCAAGCTCAGTATTCATCCATCTAAATCTGTTGAGCTGAGCTTTGATGACAGTCCATCTTAAGAGTGGCCCCTGACTTTGGAAATCTCCCCAGCTTAGGTATATTTAAGTTCCTTTCCAATCTTTGACAATTTCTTTATGAGGTATGATTTTAAAAAGCCCAACCTCGCAGCTCTGTTGAATGCTTGAATCTTGTTGGGCGCTTAGAATATTTGAAGTGCTTCTAATATACACAGTCGCACTCTCTAAGATTTTGTTTCGACTGCTTTCATTTTTGGTTACAGCATGCAATGTGGCGGCCAATTCATGTGTGAAAATGATTCCTCGTGCTTCTAGAACGTGAGTCCTGGAATATGCCCGTGCCATCTGGGAAGAAAAAAAAAACTATGGATGTGATACCCTGGTCATTTAGGTCGTCAGCTGACTTCATTTTATTGCTGTTGAGCGTAGACCTGACCAACTGACGCAACCTTAAGATCATCTTACTTTGACATGTAAATCGCTTTGGAATACAATCAATCTTGACTCATCAGACCACACATACTTTACATATGTTTTCTTACAGTGTCTCAAGCCTGTGAGTGCTTATCACATTACACATACAAACATAAAAAATGACACATAAAACATTATAGTTATTATAAATTATAAATAAATTATAAATTATTATAAATTAAGTAGTTTTACGTGTATTATATGTTTTCTTTCTCTCCACTGTCTCCAAAGCAATTTTTTAAGTTTTCTGACCAAAGACTGGCAATTACATTTAATAACACCACCAACATTTTGTGTCTACCTACTGTATATCTGGTGCATAAAGAATACTGCAAATCCTAGATATAAACTACACTTGTTAAGATTCAGCTGATTAGGGTTTGGTATCCTAATCAAAGGCTTGTCTTAGTCTTGATTAGGCTGGCTGATTCAGTCCCTATGTCCAGCCATGTGCATTCATTAAGCATGTCATGGGAAAGCGTGAGCCCCTTGACACTCATGCCATTCCTTAATGCGCAATCCCAGGTTTCTGCTTGAATCTTACTCCCAAACGGATCTGGTAGGAAATTGTGGCTGGTGTATAATATTTATTGTGTAATCAGGCTTTCTGGGACATCAGTCAGAAATGGAGGCAGATAATGACAACAGATACATGTGTAGATGAATTGTAATCAGCAAGGGTCTCAACCTTGCTTCAATTCCCCTGTGATGAGATGATAAAATGTAATCCAGAGGATTTAAGGCTGGGAGGTCTTTTTTTGTCTGAACAGACAGATATATAATGAGAGGATCAACTGTCATGAGCACCGGAATAAAATTACCTGAATTTGGACTTGCAAAAAAGCGATGAGATAGATGAGTGTCAGGTCAACACCAAGGTGATGGTAAACAAATGTATAAGCCATTCCTGATTGTGGAGGCTTTGTGGAAATAGTTACAGCTAATACCCGAGTTCACAGGAACCTAAACTGTCAGCCTGTAAGTTTTTCCACTACTACTACTGACATCTGTAAAGGGCAAGCCAGCTTGATCAGACATGACGAAGAATATTGTATAAGAAGCTGTGGTTTCTTAAGGGGGAAAAAAATGCAAAACAAAAAATGCAAAAAAAAAATCACCCTTTATAACCCCCCCTCACTAATTCATTAATATTACCTTGAAGTATTTAAGTCAGACAAAGAAGAGCGCAATGTGGACTTTCTCCGTATCCTTCGCTGTCTTGCTTCTTCAACCAGTATAAACATTGACAAAATGGCTTCTGTTGACTTAGAGTGATAACAGCTAAGTTCTTCAAATAGATGAGCATTGTCCTAACAAATGCATGAGTGATGCTCCTAAAAAGCTAATATAAGACTAGACTGTGTCTTGAATTTAAACATTTCTGGGTAATATCCTAAGTGTTGTTTAAAATACCACTACCACCAAGATAACGTTCAAGAAAAACAAGTTAAGCTGATTAGCATTTTTATATGAGATAAAGCCTGTTATGACATCATAAAAATAAATTTCAACAGCCTGATGTGGCGAGCCTATAGAGTCACAATCAGTTGTCGACCCCACAGTAAGGGTCCATGCACTTCATGATGCTAAAGTAGCGCTAGATTTGCTTGTATTGTAAATGTTCCATTCTTTGGAATAAAGAAATGCATGATAAACTGTTTTTAGATTATGCAGTTTTATAATGGTATTGCATGCAGTGGTTGTGTAGTATGGAGTGTGGTTACTACAGTACATCGACAGCAGGGCTCAAACCTGGATCTAAAAATCAAGCCTGAAAATAGAGCCTTAGCCACCTGAGCCACCACTCACATGTCTCATACATAATGTATAAATAGTAAAAATAGTTCCCCTTGAAGGAAGCTCGAGCACACAACTTTGATTTCATCCAAACTTCCATCTAGAAGCTTTTTATAGTGAAACTGCTGCTGATCTTTCCTTAGTCATCTTATTATCTGCATTAAACATGCCGTTATCACACACAGCCGGTTAACCAGGCTGTGATTATGGTAAGCCCTTGGGGTCAAACTTGGTCATATGATTAATTTGCGTTAAAAAGAATAGTAATGCGTTAAAATTTCTAGATTAATCACATGCGTTAACGCATTAATATTGACTGCTCACAATATTGAAATTTGTCACATACCCAATCATACATAGTATGATATGCAGTCAAATACTTATACGACCGGTCGTGACCTTAAAATAAAGATTATCAATAAGAAAGAAATTATGGAATAAAATAAGAATAAAATATTATGTACAAAATATAGACAGTATGGCTGTACAAACATAGAAAATATGGAAACTGGTGTGGAAATCTATATAAAATGCAACCACGGGGGGGGGGGGGGGGGGTTTTTTTGTGCCAGTCCCAAG